>SJXQ01009667.1:128461-166141 GCA_006408695.1 Aepyceros melampus | reverse complement strand
CAGAGTTCCAAAGAATAGCAAGAAGAGATAAGAAAGCCTTCTTCATCAATCAATGCAAAGAAATAGAGGAAAAGAACAGAATGGGAAAGACTAGAGATTTCCAATGCCAGTACACAGGTTCTTTAGAAAGAGAAATGAGAAACAAAGTTTCGCAGTTCTTCCCCCTAGCTTTCTATCTCCCATTCCATGCTTTGGCACTGGGTATAATATTAATAACAACAATAACAATACTGAACTGTTTATTGTTAAAGGATGTACAACACGCTCTGAGTTAACACAATTATCCAAGCAACACATCTAGTTATCCTTGTCTCCTGTCTTCTCTCCTTTGTACCTACCTACCATCCAAATAATACCCAAATATTACAGACTGTCCATTCAAAATATTATATCCTTTTATTTCCTTCTAGTCCCACTATCACTAATCAAGTCAAATTTTTACCTTCATCTCTTGCCTGAACTACCTTTCAATATCTTTCTAACTGGCCTACCTATACATAACCATGCTCCTTAATTACCACTGCCACTACAATCTCCCCACGCTCAAGCATGTGGAGAGACTGCTAAAACAAACACCTGATCACATCCTACTCTAGGTTAAACTCTTTTACTGTATGACCATCCTCTTTGAATGTCTAAAAGCCCTAATGTTATTTAGATGGCCTTCCATGATCTGATCTTTGCCTTTTCTCTCCAGCTTCTCATACTCCTCGTCCCCATACTGTTCTTTCTTATCTTCAAACCATTGCACACCTGTATCTTTTTTTTTTCTGGGACATACCTTTCCACCTCTTCCCTCTTCTTCACTGAGGTAAGTCCTACTAATACTTCAGGTCTTTATACAACAATTCTTCAAAAGGACTTTCTCTGACACCTAGGTCAGGTCCTTTTGCTATATGCTCAGATGGGTATGCTCTGCCTTACCTATTATTACACTTTATTTCAACTACTTTGTTTAGTTCCTATATATCTCCTGCTAAACCATAAACTCCACGAAGCATGAAAAACATATATCTGTCAAATGAATGATCTATTATTGCTTCATGCATCTATATACTTGGATTTTGTATATATATGAATCTATATACTTGGATTCAAGTGATGCTTTCTGTCTGCAATGCCTTTTATTTCCTCCTCAGTTTTGCTTATTTCTATTTAGATTTTAAGAAAAAGCTCAGTCATCTTTACATCTAAACCTCCAGCCTTAGTTGTGTCCTGCACATACCCTTCTTTAAGACATTACTTACCATTATAATACAATATGCATGGATGTGTTTCTGTCATTAGATAAATTTCTTAAGAACAAGGATTTTTCCTCATACTTGTTTCTGTATGCAGCACCTTAGCATAGTGCTTGACACAAAACTGATGCTAGGCATTTAGTTTGCTGAACTAAACATTAGCTGATAACAATTAAAAAATCTGCCTGACATCAAATTACCAGTGTACTTTCACGTTTATAATTTAAACTCACTGTTTAGAATCACACAGATTGTTAATATACCTGATATTTTCATTGATTTAATTCAACAAGTATCTATTGACAGTCTCTATGTACACCATAGTTTCTACATGGGATACAGAATAAACATATTTTTTGACACTGTAAAATATTTTAACAGACTAAAATTAGAGATTGAATGTGGCAATATATGAAGCATCACAAAATTATCATTCAATTTTTTTTCGAGGAACACATACCATGATAATATATTATCTATCACACACTGACCAATATATAGACTAGCTAGTATTTTATAAGTATTCACTCATTTTCCTTCAGAAAACAGAATTCACGAACTATTAAGAATTCAGTTAACCAACTTCAAATCTATCAAAACAGATGAAAGCAAGGGAATCATTAAGTCAAACATTCATTTTCTTGTCTTTGACACAATCTTTTTTTAATTTCTTACATCAATTTTTGATAATTTCCAAGAACAGAGTTTAACGGTATATAGGCAAAAACTAATCAGAAGATGCAAATTCTTCAACCTACTGATTCTCGTTTTGATTATGGTAACTGCAAAGAGTAAAAAAGTCACTCTAAAAATGAGTGAAGAAGGGGGAAAAAAGGGAATAATAAATTCTCATGCTTATGTCATTCTGAAGATTCAGGCTTAGAAAGATGTCATGACTACCCTGCTCCTTAGAGTTTTACCAGGGGAAAGATCAAATTGCTACCATTTCTGCAAGGCTAGGTAATTAACCTAATGCAGATGTGATGGAAGGTACCTGGCTGCCCTAAGCAGCAGTGGCATTCAAATGTTAAGACTTCCCAGGTAAATCTGGAGGGTACATTTCCTCATAGGATAAAATAAATATTTCCCACATTTTTAGAAATGCTTTCTGAAGGGGCAGGCACAGGGTCTCTAGCAGTCACTGAAATACCTGGACTGAGCTACATGCTAATGTGAACATATAATGCTTAAGAAAAGACAGTGTCTATCCCAGTTCACATTACAAGCTGATCTACAAGGGAGCATAGCCTCAAGAATCCACTACATGGTTAAATTATTATTTTTTTTAAACTGATAGTTTGCTTCATGTCATTAATATCTGGATTCATACTTATTGTAGATGAACAAAAGGCTATGCAACAAACACTTAATTTCATGTATGCAGATCAACTTTAAGTCAGAAACTGATGTCATCTTACTTGCTGTTCCAGTTTTTCCCATCTTTACACCCAAGCTGTCGAAGTACACTGCACCTGCATTGAAGATTTAAACACACTTAAGAAAAAGTCAGGTGAAAAACTGTTGAAGGTGTCATGTCCACTGAAATACAAGCACAGCTTACCTATTAATAAAGTCTATGGCTTGTGCTTTCAATTGCTCTGCACTGTGCAAATCTGCAAGGACAAGGGTATCAGCAACATTTTCTACTGAGAGGTTACTACACAAAGCTTCTTCACACATGACCTTCAGCCGTTCCAGTGCATACTATCCAGAAAGGAAAACACAACATTAAACATTTATTCAAACTACCAAGTTCTAAATACATGATATTTATAACTTAGAAAATGAAGGTGAAGGTGAGTCGCTCAGTCGTGTCCGACTCTTTGCGACCCCATGGACTGTAATGTACTAGGCTTCTCTGTCCATGGGATTCTCCAGGCAAGAATACTGGAGTGGGTTGCCATTTCCTTCTCCAGGGGATCTTCCCGACCCAGGGATCGAACCCAGGTCTCCCGCATTGGAGGCAGACGCTTTAACCTCTGAGCCACCAGGGAAGCCCCAGAAAATGAAGTTAAAGCATAATACGTATCGAACTGAGGGTACTTTAAAAGTCTTTATTTTAAACATAAAGAAAGTATGAGTTACTGCATTCAAGACAAAGACTAATTTTTCTTAAGAAATTTCTATCTTAAGAAAATTTCTATCTGAGTTCAAGATAGAGGATGAAATGTCAACCCATTCCAATATTCTTGACTGGAGAATCCCATGGACAGAGCAGCTAGAGGGCTGACACCCAAAGGGATACAACTGAGCACACGTGCAAGGTATAGTGTATTTTTAAAACAGAGGTTTCTTTAAAAACCTCTTAAGTAGGTAAGTAAGTAAAGTCACTCAGTCGTGTCCGACTCTTTGTGACCCCATGGACTGCAGCCCACCAGGCTCCTCAGTCCATGAGATTCTCCAAGCAAGAATACTGGAGTGGGTTGCCATTTCCTTCTCCAGGGGATCTTCCCGACCCAGGGATCGATCCCGGGTCTCCTGCATTGGAGGCAGACGCTTTAACCTCTGAGCCACCAGGGAAGTCTCTTAGTACTCAAAAAACAAACAAACAAAAACACCTTTATTACTTAACACTCTTAATGAGTATATTTCTCTTTTCTAATATTTTAAACACCAGTCAGGACACAGCATATTGTCACTACTTAATCCTGAAGAAAAATGATAAAGCTTAATACTCATAACCATAATTTGTATTTGACATACATGTGAAGAGAACATACTTGGCAGCTTTAGTGAGGTATAACTGACATGCAATAAAATGCACACATTTGAAGTTTATACAGCCACATAACCATCATTAAATCAATAGTGAACATAGTCATATCCCCCAAATTTCCTTCTATCTCTTTGTAATCCTCCTTTCTTACCCCATGCAGGCAAGACCTCTGATATATTTTCTACTGCTAGAATTCACATACTCTGAAGTCTTCTATAGAAGAAATCATACAATTTGCACTTGTTTTTATCTGGCTTCCAGTAATTATAATTATTTTAAGATTCATGAATGCTGTTGTCTGTGTATCAATAGTTCTTTGCTTTTTACTGCTCAGTGGTATCCCATTGATCTGCTGATGAACATCTGGGTGCTTCCAGTTTCTAGCCGTTACAAATAAAGCTGCTACAAACATTCATATAAGTCATTAAACGGGCATATGCTGTCTTTTCCCTTGAGTATAAACCTATAAATAAATGCACTGGATAATATGGTTAAAAAAAATATGGTTTAAAAAAATTGCCAAACAGTCTTTCAAAGTGGTTGTATCATTTTACACTCTCATAAGCAGTATATAAGAGTCCACATCCTTGACCATACTTGGTATGGTTTTAATAATTTTAGCTGTTATAACAGTCATAGACATATCTCATGGTGGTTTTAACCTACACTAACCTAACGAGGTTGAGCATCTTTTGATATACTGAATGGACATTATTTTAAGAAGTGTCTATTCAAATATTTTTATTTTTAGAAATAACTGTTTACTTATAATTGTTTTCAGAGTTCTTTATATAGTCTGAATATGAAAGACCTTTATCATATATATTCTGGATAAAAGTTGTTCCATCAGTTATGCTTTGCAAATATGTTCTTCCAGTCTGTGGCTAGTCTTTTTATTCGCCTGTGTCTTCTGAAGAAGTTTTAAATTTCATTGAAGCCCAATTTATCATTTTTCCTTTTATGTATATTTGGTGTCATAGCCAAGAAGTCTTTGCCTAAGTGTAAGACTATGAAGACGTTATCCTATATTTTCTTTTAGAAGTTTAAGATTTTTTTAGGTTTATAATCTATTCTGTTACTTTTTGTATATGATGTGAAGTACACACACAGAATTCAGTCTTTTCAAGATTCAATCAAAGTTCATCTTTTTGGGTACAGACTACCAATTCCTACAGCACCATGTACTGAAAAGACTATTGTTTCTCCAATCAACAATCCTTGCACTTTCATCAAAAACTATATAGTCATACATGTGACAGTCTATTTCTGTACTCTCTATTCTGTTTCAATGAGTTGTCTATCTTGTCACCAATACGACAGTGTCTTAAATACTAAAGCTTTATGAGTTCTCCATTTTATTAATAATCTTTTTCAAAGTTATCTGATTATTCTAGGTCCCTGTACTTGCATATAAATTTTTAAAACAGCTTGTCAATTTGTACCCCTCATCCCTGCAAAGACAGGTTACGATTTTGATACTGACATGCTGGTTCTCCTAATCAAAAGAGAAGTGAAATTTTAACGATGTTAAAATTTCCAGTCCATTAACAAGACTTTCTCTCCATTTACTGAAGTGTACCTGAATTTCTATTATCGGTATATTACATACAGGTCTTGAACATCTTTTGTCAGACTCATGTCTATGTGTTTTGTATTTTTCATTCCATTATAATGGCATTTCTACATTTAAATTCTGAGACAGTTACAAATTTGAATAAGCTATAAGAAAGAAGATTACACATACACTTGTCCCAGTTTCTCCCTATGGTAACATTTTTCAAAATGAGTATAATTATCACTATAAATACATATTCATAATACACATACAGACATATACATGGACAGAAGTAGCATGGATATTAGTACTTTTGGAGAAAGCTTCCAATGGGCTTTAAGCGTTTTCAGGATTGAGAACTACTGACTTTGAAATTTCCTGCCACTTTTACACTGTTTCCTTATCTTCAAGAATTTAGCACTGTGAAAGAACATTACAAAATAAGATTTTTCTCTATATCCTTGTATTAAAAAATAAATCTATGAATACAAGATTAAATTAGAAAAAATACACAATGTTTTCTTCCTTTTTTATAGATGAACGTCATGCACTGTATCTTAAGACTATCTTAAAATTGCAATAAATTATACACACTCTGTGTGTTCTCATAAAACAGAGTAAAGATACACTCAAAACTACTGAGTCTGAAGTTAACATTCCATTTGTTCCATATACTCTAAATCAAGATACTTTTATGTCTTATTGATTTAAAATTTTTTCATTTCCATATTATCCCACTGTGTTATTTCATAATACTCTCAAGAGGCATCCACAAATAGTATAAATTAATTCAGTACTTCAAGTTATTGAGGGTTCTCATTTGATGATAGCTTTCTAGCTCTTTAAGACCTAATTACTTACTTTGTCTGCAGCTGCCAACAAGTTGTCAGCCATTTTGTCAAGGTTTGGCGCTTTCCCTGTGTAAATGAATCTCATCATTTCTTTAAAAACCTCAGGGTCTACATCATTTATTTCCACTCGATTCTGGTATTGAAAACACAGAAAATGTTGTATTTCAAAAAAGCACAGACAGTGAACCAGAGCAAATTAACAATAGTTAAAAAGCCCCTTAAACAATAGTTTAAGCCCCTGCACTTAAGCAATGTATAACTCAAATATTCACTAAAGTGTATTTTAAAAGTTAAGCAGGCAGGTCTAAGAAGAAGTATACCAAGTCAAACACTACCATGTAGAAATAGAAACCCCAGTTTCTCAGTTAAGAAGTCAAATACAAATAAAAACAAATCTGTAAGGCCAAACTAAATCTTTATTCAGTTTCTGACCTCTATCTTAAAGGAAGATGGCTATTAACTTTTTTGGTTCCTCTAGTTCTGCAGGGACAAGAAAGCTGAGCCACATAAACAAACTTAGGAATGAGTTGCCCAGTTGGAGCATTAAGGCTCACATGTAATGCAACCAGCAAAAATCTATCTCTGGTCTTTAGTCTGACTACATTTCAAAATGGCAGATAAAAGAGAAATATCTGGGAAAACCAAATGGGTAGTATTACAGTTCAAGTAGACTAATAACAACACAATTAATGTCCTTTATTAAATATAATACACTTACTCTTATTATAGTGGTAAAAAGAATATAGGAATTGTTTCTGTTCTAGCAACAAATTCCAAAATCAACTCAAAAGTCTGGAAAGAAGGAATATATACCTCAACTGGAGAATTCTCAAATAGGTATGAATCAGAATAGTCCTTTCAGATAATTATCCTTTTTTTAATAACAACTATCCACTTATTTTGCTATTGTGACACGCCACAACAGCAATAGCTGTTATTTGGAATGTTAGCCCAGATTAAGCCATATCTATTTTTCTACTATAGAACCCATTTCACCCCATCCTCTTATTCTTTCTAAAATCCTAACAATAAGAACATGCACTGTTACTTTTAAAATATACATTCCAATATTCTACATGTATATAAATTAGATGTGAGCCCTTTAAACAAGGTTTACCTTTTTGCTTTCTTCCATTTCATGTTCAAACATGGCATTAAAAACTGGGGATCGAGCTGTAACAAAATTAAGCATCATTATTTAAAGCAAAAATTTATGAAACAAATGTAATGTATTACTCAAAAGTAGAAAGTACCTGCAAGAACAGATTTATGAGCTTTAAATTCTTGTCCTCTCACAAAAAAACTGCAATCTGTAAATCTTGTGTTTTCCCAGAGATTACCTAAATCTTCTGCTAGTCGGCATTCAGGCACCTTTAACATATTTGTATTAGTATGTCCTGATATATTTACTGAATCTTGGACCACACTCACCTAATAAAAAAAGGGACAGCAAGAAAAAATACTTTCATAAATTAATATCAGGAGTTAGCTACTAAGTTTCAACCTAAACTTATCATTAAAATCATATAGAAAATTCAATGTACTCCTTATCAAAAATGCTAACATTTGGGAACTGAATTTAAAGCCACAAATTAAAGGAGAAATAACACAGAAAAAAAAATTGAAATAAATTAGACAATTTTAAGTGATATTTTACATAAATAAATAGCTTACTGCTTCCCAAGAATGCTCAGTTATTAAACTAATCACAAAAACTATCTCTCAGCAACAAAAAAAGGTCATAATATGATTCCAAATTCAAATAGGAGAAAATACTTTTGTGAGGATAAGAAATTTAATTTTCTCTTTTATTTCCTCACATTATAGAACTATCAACATTTAAAGTTTATTAAACATATAATAAACACAGCGTAACACTTATGACGTTTTAGAATATTTTAAAATGCTGTTTAAAACTACAGACTATAATATGCAATTTGGGCAGCATTTTAAGTGTTGTCCCTACATGTTTCAATGCTAATAACACTGATTTAAATATCTAGTAATACTGATTTAAATTTTAAAGTATAAGAATTCTCACAAAACAATGTAATTATTAATGTTCATGGAAATCTTTCATTTAAAAAAACACTAAGAACAATATAACCTAGTTCAATTCAAAGACTTTTAATTGACCTATGAAATAATCAATAAATAAAAGCTGGCAGGATTAAAACCAACAGTGGAAACAGTGTCACACTTTATTTTTTGGGGCTCCAAAATCACTGCAGATGGTGACTGCAGCCATGAAATTAAAAGACGCTTACTCCTTGTAAGGAAAGTTATGACCAACCTAGATAGCATATTCAAAAGCAGAGACATTACTTTGCCAACAAAGGTCCATCTAGTCAAGGCTATGGTTTTTCCAGTGGTCATGTATGGGTGTGAGAGACTGTGAAGGAAGCTGAGCGCCGAAGGATTGATGCTTTTGAACTGTGGTGTTGGAGAAGACTCTTGAGTGTCCCTTGGACTGCAAGGAGATCCAACCAGTCCATCCTAAAGGAGATCAGTCTTGGGTATTCATTGGAAGGACTGACGCTAAAGCTGAAACTCCAGTACTCTGGCCACCTCATGCGAAGAGTTGACTCATTGGAAAAGACTCTGATACTGGAAGGGATTAGGGGCAGGAGGAAAAGGGGACGACAGAGGATGAGATGGCTGGATGGCATCACCGACTCGATGGACATGAGTTTGAGTGAACTCTGGGAGTTGGTGATGGACAGGGAGGCCTGGCGTGCTGCAATTCATGGGGTTGCAAAGAGTCGGACATGACTGAGCGACTGAACTGAACAGATGATTAAAACACTGCTTTACATGGAGCCCAACATAATATGGATTAAATTATTTCTCATTAAAGATGACTATATTTTGAATGAAATCTTAAAACACCACTAAGTTTGGCACAAACTTTAAGAAATACATTATTAATATTACTAGAAATTTCAAACTATATTTAATAAGTGGAAGAAAATACTACCTCACCTAGTAAAGCAAATGTTTCAGACTAAATGGACCATCTTTCACAAAAAATGCTGTTTTGGTTACCTATGTTTTAAACTGCTACGTTTTGTGGTTGTTTGTTATGCAGCAATTGATGACTGTTAATTTAAAGCCATATTTTACAAGGTTTTCTTTAATTAATAGTAGGTATGTATATGGACAAATAAACTATGTAGAAATTGTACACTAGAAATGGATAAAATGGACCAAATTACTAACATGCTAAGAAAGTATAACAATAGTCTAATATAAAATGCTTGAGAATATTAAGTCTCATTAGTCCTTACTTACCTAGATGTATAACATCTATTTCATATGAATGAACAGACACTTCTAAAATACAAAGCTTTATTTTCTAAGAATATTCTAACCATTTTGTTTTCCTGATTTTATTAATCTTTTTGAAATCTCATGCCATAAAAATCATCTAATCCAATCACCTTATTTTCTTAAAAAATTTGAAAACGTGAGATCCAGAGAAGATAACTGAAGTGTCCTAAATCCACTGCTAGTCAGTATCAGAGGAAGACTAGACCTACATTCCCAGGTTCCCTTTTTTAGCATTCTTTGCACTATACAGTCGGAGAAGGCAATGGCAACCCACTCCAGTACTCTTGCCTGGAAAATCCCATGGGTGGAGGAGCCTGGTAGGCTGCAGTCCATGGGGTCACTAAGTCGGACACGACTGAAACAATTTAGCAGCGGCAGCAGCAGTATTAATACTTTAATGCAGTTATGGCTCTAAAGGGATTTACTGCAACAATCTTATAAGTTTTTTCAAATACAAGACCTAAGACACTATACATACAAATAAGTCCTCCAGTAAAAACTCTCTATTAACTTTTAATTATTCAAATAGTTTCTAAAATTTTACAAATTACAAAACAGGGGAAAAATCTTCAGTAATTCTTACCTGATTGCTGTTATATCATATATTATAACTTAATGATAAGTAAAAAATACTGGTATCACTATTCAGGGTTTAGTCAAGGGTCACAAAGACACTATTTACTTGTTCATATCAGCACTGCTCTTGTAACTTCTAGTGAGCAAAAGCTGGAGTGAATTGAACAGTTCAATTACTTGCATAAAGTATGTAGGATGTACTGAAGTCATAAGAATATGATCATATTTAAATTTAGGAAAGGATTTCTTAAGTTCTATTTATTGTTTAATTATCCTAACTCAAAACAATATATTTAATGTCAAAGTTTTAAAAAAATCAGGTGATAGAAGGAAAAAAGATTAAAAAAAGATACCTCATAGATATTGATGTTATATTTGACTATATAATCATAATTCAGAAGAAATTATATTATTGGCATACACATCTACATATAATTATCACAGCAGCCACAAATTTTAAGTAAGAAAGAATATTTCATACACTCTGAAGAGTATTCAAGGGACTACAGAGCAGAAATTAATGATCTAATTTAAACTGTTATGCAATGAGTTGTGATGATTATTTTTTCTAATACCTATAATCAAGAAATTGGTAAAATTTTAGCTTTTTCTAGTACATATTTAAATATAGGTAATGAACATTCTTATGAATGGAACTTAAGAGTAAAAAAAATTCAGAAGAAAGGCTGAGATTCTTTTCTGAAGTGGTTGTTCTTTCAAAAATAAAATGACAAATGCACAATACTCAAAACTGACAAATGCTGCAAAGTAATACCTCAAACCCGTTTGACATCTCTTTTTCAAATTTGCTTTTGGCTCAACTCTGAGGATATACTTCAGACTAAAGATGAACATGTGCAGGCTTTAATCAGCTATGACTGTCCTAGAAATCTGGGTCTCCTCTAGTGTGGAATTAAGGTGACTACTGGTTCCTATTTTTAAAACTTTTCGATTCTCTAAACAAATTGTAAAGATTAGCTAGGAATTTACAAAGGTGCATAGTACTGTAAATCTTGATGCTCTAATGAACTATTGAACCATCCCTCACACTGGCTCCAAAATGAGAAACTTCTAAGTAGTCCAATTTCATATCATTTTCCTGAATAGTGGGTCTTAGACTTTCTGGCTTTCAAATATAGGTATCCATTTTTAGAAACTGGGTGATAGAAATATGGTTATCAATTTTCCATTTTGTCACTTTTAGAGAATAAAACACAACTCCCATCCATTAGCAAAAGTATATTTAAACAGAAAGGATAACTTAGTAACAGAAAATAAGAGGATAAAAAGTTCTAAATAAATTAATTTTATGAAAAATTCATTACCTATATTATCTGTCTGTATATAGTCTTCTGTTTACCACAGGCTAGCATGGGTCTATAGATTGAGACTATTTAAAATCTGTTGGATTTCAAAAGATAAATTAATCTAACCAGTTTTTATTTTTCCTATTTATTCTTCAATTCCTGTTTTCTGCATCACTTTGGAAAAGAGGCAGAAAGAACTGTTTACACTGTCAGAAATTTCTAGCTCTGGCTACTTGATTCATAGGACTTGCAAGATTACTTATGTCTTGCACAAAAGGGTAGCAACAAACTGCCTTACCTGTCTACAGCACCACTTGCAGGGGAGGGGGAGGAGGCAGTTCTTTAGGTAGGGCAGTGCAATGCTTCCTCCTCTTCTGCAAGCAGTGCTGGAGATGCTGTAGAAGGAAGGGCATCAATGAGAGGTATGGAAGAAACGATGGAGGGCGTGAGGAAAGTTTGTTCAAAGCCCACCTATGTTAAATACAGTGCCCAAGGTATGAATGTCTGTATCAGTAAAGGTATGTATTATAGTATCTAACACTAAATGTGATCAACTTAAAATGTATGTCATTGGTGGGTTCTATTTTTAGGAGGTGACTAGCATGTAAAATTTAGCATGTGGATAAAAAATACACTTCAAAAACACAGATCAAAATAAATCTTGTTTCAGCCTTCATTCTGAATTTTTTAGTTGCCTAGGTTCTAATAAAATATACTTAGGGAAGCATATTTTAGTAAACAATATTTCAATTCTAAAAACAGAAACATTTTCTTAAAATTCACAAAAAGACTTTTAGCTGCAGTAGGTATTTTTTTTTCCTTAACTGGATTACATAGCCTTTAATGTCCTTTAAATTCTACGATTATGTGATTAAAATAAACTAATATGTTGAAATTTAGGATAACAACTAAAATTCTGAAAATACTCTACATTAAGAATGCTTAAATAACACACCCTATAATTATTCAGAATACTACTGAGAATATCTCTCTATTGGCAACAAATGTTTTAGTGTATATTTTTATCAAATTATTTAATGATAAGCTCTGCTCAAGACACTTGTGCTATGTACATTATCAACCAAATAATAGTATTCATAAAAAATTCATCTTATAGTTCATTTAACTTGTCTAAGTGAAAATAAGATGCATTCTATTTGCACTATGTGGTCTCTGGGGCCATATTTCAATTATTCTTCTGACACAGCATAATGACATATAATTAGTTTGTAATCCTGCCAAGAAATTTTACACATTTTCTATAAGAAGCGTCAAGCTAATTCAGTAGCAGTTAAGTAAGTTATTGTGCTTTTAATATACTCATCTGTCTACAATAACCTACTGAAATATATTTAATGTTGAGGTTACCCTATCATTTCAACAATTCATATAGATAAAGCTATGTTAATAACAATGACAGAAGCTAGTTCAAGCCTTAAATTAAGACAACTCATAAGTGTAAATTATTGGAAGGGGAATGCTAGCAACTTTCAAAAGATGGCATTTCATGCATATGATTGTATCATACATTTGTCAACAAAGGTATAGCTTAAAATTTTTGAGATGCTATTATTTATAATGCTAACATCTATTTGTATAAATGAACAAAAAGCTTCCCAATCTTTTCTCAGGCACTTTCACTACCATGCAAGTATTGATTCAAACTGATGATAAGCCACTATATTAATATCATCAATCTGAATATGACAAAAAATGCTGACCATTTAGAATTATTCAGAATGAAGAAAATATTTAGAAATTTTCATATAGTCATACACATCCAGAGTCTTTGTATGAGGAAAGTTGTGATAGTATAACTGTATAAACAATTTATAGCTAACGATAGGACTTTTTTCAGGCTGGCTACTATACTGATTTCTAAGAACTTGTCAGCTTTTACTTTTAGAATATTTATATAAAACCTTACCAATTATACCAGTTAGTTGACTTAAAAAGTGCAATCAATATTGTTCTAGTGCATGTTTTCGCTTTACTACTAAATATAACCAAAAACTGAGTTCCTTGAGTAAAAAAATGTACCCACCTCACAAAATAATGTAAGCTTGTCATCTGGTAAAAGACCATTAGCTTCATCAAGCAAAAAATCTCTTCGAATGAATTTTTTAAAACCCCAGTCCTTCCCTTGTACAAATCGATATGCTCTTTGGCTTTCTGGTGGAAAACACAATATAAGTTTAAATAAAACAAGTATTCAAGAAACATCCTGCTAATAATAACAATTAAACGAATGTATAAAAATAGGACTTGACAAATACAATCATAAAAATTACAGATATGTGTTTTCATAAGTAAAATGGTAACAGTTACACTAGATAGAACCAGATTATTTCACAGTACTACCACAAATTCTGGTAATTATAAATGAGCTCACTTCCAGATTCCTAAATATCTAAGTAGAAGAAAAGCCAGATCAAATCTCAAGAAGAGATCTTTCAAACAATCTAAGCCCTTTAATAATAAAGTAGGATCAAAACACATTGGCAAAGGCATAGTATTCATTATCTAATATCACAACCAGATTAGAAATATTAATTTCTTGCTTGTCCTTTAAAAAAGTTCAGTTCAGTTCAGTTCAGTCATGTCCAACTCTTCCCGACTCCATGAATGACAGCACACCAGGCCTCCCTGTCCATCACCAACTCCCAGAGTTCACTCAGACTCACGTCCATTGAGTCCGTGATGCCATNTCTGCTGCTGCTATTGTTTTCTTCTCATCTTTGTTTGGTGGTGCTTGCCTTAATCAATTAAAACTGGGTGTCCGAAACAAGGGTCAAAGTCCAGTCGGGGGGGAAGGGCTTTTTCAATGTGAAATATGAATCCACATGTCTATGCTTTTCATTTGGCAGTGCACAGATTAGCTAATGATACCAGGTAAGATCCTTGCCAACATGGCTGCAAAGAATCTTTTATCTGATGTTTTTAAAAAAAAATATATATATATATATATATATTTATGTATTTGGCTGTACCGGGTCATAGTTGCAACACACAGGATCTTTAGTTGTGACATGTGGGTCTAGTTCCCTGACCAGGGATTGAACCCAGGCCCCTTCCATTAGGAGCACACAGGATTGGCCACTAGACCACCAGGGTAGTCCCTGTCTGATGTCTTTTCCAGTAGACAAAATCTCCAGGTTATAATCCATGATCTTTAAGATCTTTGTCTCCAGAAAACTCACTATGAAAGAAGTTACCTATCAACTTTTCATTTCTTTTAAGTGCCTTAATAAGACTTTGACAGTAATGTAATACATCTCCCTTGAGTAAGATTGGTCATGTGTGCGTATGTGTTCATCGCTTGGTCATGTCCGGCTCTTTGTGACCCCATACTGCCTGCCAGGCTCCTCTGTCCATGGGATTCTCCAGGCAAGAATACTGGGGTGGGTCGCCATTCCCTTCTCCAGGGGATCTTCCCGACCCAGGGACTGAACCGACATCTCCTGCGTTGCAGCCAGATTCTTGACCATCTGAATCACCAGGGAAGCCTGAGGTTGCTTCGTATATCCCTTCATCCAGTCACATAAGCCATTGTGCTGTCATTTCAGAAGGAGACAGCTGATGGTTACCAAAAGATGAAGATCTAAGGTTGAGAAGCACTAGCAGAAGAGCTTTTGGCCGTGGGAGATTAAAAGCCCCTGAAAGTTTTGCCAACTGATTTTTTTTTTTAAGATACTTTTAAATTTATTTATTTATTCGTTTTTGGCTGTGCTGGGTCCTCACTGTTGTGCGAGGGCTTTCCCTAGCTGCAGTGAGCAGGGGCTACTCTCTAGTTGCGGTGCTTCGCCATTCCCTTCTCCAGGGGATCTTCCCGACCCAGGGACTGAACCGACATCTCCTGCGTTGCAGCCAGATTCTTGACCATCTGAATCACCAGGGAAGCCTGAGGTTGCTTCGTATATCCCTTCATCCAGTCACATAAGCCATTGTGCTGTCATTTCAGAAGGAGACAGCTGATGGTTACCAAAAGATGAAGATCTAAGGTTGAGAAGCACTAGCAGAAGAGCTTTTGGCCGTGGGAGATTAAAAGCCCCTGAAAGTTTTGCCAACTGATTTTTTTTTTTAAGATACTTTTAAATTTATTTATTTATTCGTTTTTGGCTGTGCTGGGTCCTCACTGTTGTGCGAGGGCTTTCCCTAGCTGCAGTGAGCAGGGGCTACTCTCTAGTTGCGGTGCTTGGGCTTCTCATTGCAGTGGCTTCTCTTATTGGTGAGCACAGGCTCTAGAGTGGGCTTCAGCAGTTGCAGCACACACGATTAGCTGCCCCTGCAGCATGTGAAATCTTCCCAAACAAGGAATCGAACCCGTGTCCCCTGTGTTGGCAGGCAGATTCTTAACCACTAGCCCACCGGGGAAGTCGGCCAATTGAGTTTTGATAGTGTGAACTCCGGGAGATGGTGATGGACAGGGAGGCCTGGTGTGCTGCGATTCATGGGGTCGCAAAGAGTCGGACACGACTGAGCGACTGAACTGAACTGAACTGAACTGAAGATTGCGGGTGATGAGTGCAGTGAAAATGCTGCATTGTTGGCTAAATGTTACAAATAGATTTAATTACGAGTGTGGCAGTGTGAGTTTCCCTAGTCACTATCTAACTCGGAAGGAATTTCCCAGATAGAAATTATCCTCTCCAGTAACAATTTACCTATTGTTAAAGCTGTTGGTCTCTTGCATGGAAAAACTTCAACCTCGTGTAAAAACACACAGATCACTACTAAGACATATCTATATCTTTGAGATGGTGACATTTATATGTCAAAGGGTCCCTTAGGAAGGGGCAAGTGGCCTTGTGACACATAAAGTGGCTTTTCAAGATGGTATTTAGGGTATATAGTACAATGAGCATATACTTTATCAGCCGCCATGGGAGAAAGTTTCCAAAAAGACTGTTTTCTCCATAAGACGATTTTCTCAGGTGCCCTATGAGTTAAATAATGTACATGCTGGGGACTTCCCTGGTGGTCCAGTAATTAATACTCCACGCTCCCAATGCAGGGGGCCCAGGTTCGATCCCTGGCCAGGGAACTAGATCCCTCATGCTACAACTAAGATCTGGAGCAACCAAATAAATATGTATACATTTTTGAAGTACATATTGGAGTAATGACAACTGTGCTCCAGCACACACTATAATGGAGAAGGAAATGGCAACCCACTCCAGTGTTCTTGCCTGGGAAATCCCATGAACAGAGTGGCCTAGCAGATTATAGTCCACGGGGCTGAAAGAGCTGGACACGACTTAGAACTAAACCACCACCACCAGGCGCTACAAGGTCTATTGTTGTTTCAATTTCCTTTGATTTTTAACATTTGTTTATTTATGTTGGCTGTTCTGCTCTGGGTCTTTGTTGCTGTGTGCGGGCTTTCTCTAGTTAAAGCTCGTGGGCGCTGGAGCAAGGCCTCAGTAGTTGTGGCTCATGGGCTTAATTGCTCAGTGGCATGTGGGATCTTCCCAGACCAGATGGAACCTGTGTCCCTTGCATTGGCAGGCGGATTCTTTTCTACTGTACCACCAAGGGAAAAAATTTTCTTTAATAAATCAACTCCAAACCATATTTGTGTGACAAGGTCAAAAATTCGCCTCTTTTGTTGCCGTATCTATTCACTACTTTAGGAACAATTTCTTGCGCCTGTAGAAGGAAGTCTTTTACTGGATTAGCAGGATTAACAGAGAGCAGTGGACATTCTCAAGGATGAACAAGATGAGTTTTTAAAGCTGTTTGGCTGCGGCATCAGCAAGCTGATTCCCTTTAGCTTCCACAGTGTCAGATTTTGAATGCCCTGATGTTTTAATAATTGCCAACTGTGTTGGTGGGGCTTCCCTGACGGACACAGGAACCCAGTGGGTTACAGTCCCTAGGGTTGCAGAAGAGTCAAACATGACTTAGCGACTAAACAACAATGGCAACAAAGTAGGACTTTCAGCGTAGCCTTGTGGCATAACTGTCCAGGTACATCAAGGACCTTCCCAGGTGAAGGCAAAAAGGTATTAGCTATCTTTTCCCACAGAGATACTAAAGAAAGTGCTGCATAAATCAATTACTAAAAAATAGCTATCAGTTGGAGTGGCTGAGAGCCGTGTGTGTGAGTCTGGGACCACAGGATGTCAGGGAATCACACTATTTTCTGTTTTCAATCATATGGCTTAAAAAATATCTATTTATTTTTGGCTGTGCTTGGTCTTTGTTGCTGCTAGAGGGCTTTCTCTAGTTACGGCGATTGGGGGTACTCTTTGTTGCAGTGTGCTGGCTTCCCATTTCGGTGGCTTCTCGTTTCATCCGGAACACAGGCTCCAGAGCGTGGGCTTAGTAGCTATGACGCATGGACTTAGTTGCTCTGCAGCCTGTGGGATCTTCCCGGACTGGGGATCAAAGCCATGTCCTCTGAATTGGCAGGCGGATTCTTAACCACTGGGCCACCAAGGAAGTCCCATAAATATTGTTTATAGCTCTCAGATCTTAAGAATAAATCTCCAGCCTTTTCCATTTGGGTCTTTCACTGGTTAGACGGGGCTTCCTCAGTGATTCAGTGCTAAAGAATCTGCCTATAATGTAGGAGACACAGGATATGCAGATTCAATCCCTGAGGTCAGAAAGATCCTCTGGAAGAGAAAATGGAAACCTACTCAGTATTCTTGCCTGGAAAATTCCATGGGCAGAGGAGCCAGGTGGGCTACAGTCCAAAGGGTTGCAAAGAGTCAGACACGATTGAACACACACACAGACTGCTAAGATAAGTGCATTATAAGGGCTGGTACAAGGAATTACAAGTCCCCTCTTAAGAAATTCATAAATAATAGGCCTTATTTCATTTGATGGGCTTCCCTTGTGGCTCAGCTGGTAAAGAATCCGCCTGCAATGCGGGAGACCTGAGTTCGATCCCTGGATTGGGAAGATCCCCTGGAGAAGGAAAAGGATACCCACTCCAGTATTCTGGCCTGGAGATTCCCACAGACGGTATAGTCCATGGGGTCACAAAGAGTCAAACACGACTAAGTGACTTTCACTACCACTATATATCATTTGATGCCCATGATTAAAGTGGCTACTGTTTAATGTTAGGTAGAGGTTATTAACAGTCATCTTACCAGGAGTTGTTCAGTTGCTGAGTCATGTCCAACCCTATGTGACCCCATGGACTGCAGCATACCAGGCTTCCCCATCCTTCACTACCTCCCAGAGTTTGCTCAGACTCATGTCCATTGAATCAGTGATGCCATCCAACCATCTCATGCTCTGTCACCCCCTTATCTTCCTGGAGTAGCTGGTTTAATTTTTCTAATATCCGAGGAAGAAGATTATAATTCTTTAGGCACTTGTGACAACAGGTCATCAACTTTTTTCTTGGTCTGTTTGAGCCATTGATTTTATAATCATCAGCATTTCAGTAACAGATTTGGATCAGCATCTAAACTTTCAGAGTCTAGAAACATTTCACCTTCCAGTGAAAAGGCTATAGGAGCGCTGTAGGCTTTAAAAAGTTCTCATCCTATTAAATGAATTGTGGCACATTTTGCTAGAAGAAACACATTTCCCTGTGATAGTTTCTAACTGAAAGATCATAGATTCTGATTTTTAAACTTGCATAGATAAATGAGAAACCTCTACCATTTGAACTGATTGTTTACTCAGAGGGAGAGGATAGCGAATAGGGTAGGGCTTCCCTGATAATTCAGTTGGTAAAGAATCCACCTGCAATGCAGGGGACCCCCAGTTCCATTCCTAGGTAGGGAAGATCCCCTGGAGAAGGGATAGGCTACCCACTCCAGTATTCTTGGGCTTCCCTTGTGGTTCAGCTGGTAAAGAATCCACCTGCAATGCAGGGGACCTGGGTTTGATCCCTGGGTTGGGAAGATCCCCTGGAGAAGGGAAAGGCTACCCATTCCAGTATTTCTGGCCTGGAGAAGTCCATGGACTGTATAGTCCCTGGGGTTGCAAAGAGTTGGACACGACTGAGCGACTTTCACTTTCAAGAATCGATAATGGAGCCCCAGCATCTACGAGGGCTTTTGAAGTTTTCCCTCCAGTTATTATTTTGATTTCCCCTAATGCACTGAGAAGGAGGAGGAGGAGGAAGGCCCTCTGATGATCCTCAGGGCACACCTATTCCTTTTCAGTTTTGACATGTTCCAAATCCTACTGAAATTTATGGCGTTCTTGTTTGAAATAACCAGGTCTCTTGCAATAAAAACAAGTATGGTTATTTTATTTTTGGCCAGAATTAGAAAAAGGTATTTTCACAGAGCCCCTAAGCTGTTGCAGTTGTACATTTTTGACGTTAGTGACTCTTTTCCTTTCTTTCCTTCTTTTGGAAGATTTTAGACAGCTTGTCTGTAATAGTGACAAGCGTATCAGTATGTACTGTGCTCCAGTCTGGTTCATGCCTTTTAACTAGCTTTGCCAATTCTTCATCTAATCTTTCTAAAAAGATTATTTATTTTTTAAAATGAGGACCATGTTAAGGTATCTATTGAATTTGTTATAATGCTGTTTCTGTTTTATGTTTTGGTTTTTTGGCCACAAGGCACGTGGCATCCCAGCTCCCTGACCAGGGATGGAACCCACACCCCCTGCATTGGAAGGCTTAGTCTTATTAATAGTGACAAGCGTATCAGTATGTACTGTGCTCCAGTCTGGTTCATGCCTTTTAACTAGCTTTGCCAATTCTTCATCTAATCTTTCTAAAAAGATTATTTATTTTTTAAAATGAGGACCATGTTAAGGTATCTATTGAATTTGTTATAATGCTGTTTCTGTTTTATGTTTTGGTTTTTTGGCCACAAGGCACGTGGCATCCCAGCTCCCTGACCAGGGATGGAACCCACACCCCCTGCATTGGAAGGCTTAGTCTTAACCACTGCGATAGGGATGGAATAAGGGACAAAATAGGCGATTAAATGGTTAATCCCACTAGGGGATTGTAAGCAGAAAACTATGAGAGACCCCTGTACATTAAGGATTACTCAAGAAAGCAGGTTTGCTTAACCACAAAACCAAGCAGGCTTGCTTAGCAACAGAACCATGTAGCAGAAGCCCAAGATATGCCCCCAAACAATAAAACAATGGTGGTGTGAGCCCTACTTCCTGCCCAGTGAGCTCAGTTAAGTTAATGATCCCTCGGACACACGTGAAAAGCAATGACCTGCAGACCTAGCTTGACCATGTGGGACGAGAAAACGCCCTTGCTCACCTTGGAGGTGGAGCTGATAACAGAGGCATGAGGTCCACACAAGAAAGACACAGAAGTTCTTCTCCCCTCCCCACTTTCCCTTTGATTACAAAACTGTAGCCTAGTCAGTTCTCAGTGTGCAGCGCCCCCTCGCCCACCCACCGGAAGCCTTCACAAGCATCCTATTCTAATGAATCACTTCTTATCTATCACTTTGCCTCTCGCTGACTTCTTTTCTGCACTGAGTCATAAAGGACTATGGTACCGGAGCTCTTCAGAGCCTCCCAAAATGACACCTAACAGTTCCAACTCGCCTGCCAGGGAAGTCCCTAAAAAGATCAAATTCAGAACTGGGTCATTCTGGTGATTTTTAAAATAATTTTAAAAATTTACTTATTTTTGGCTGCTCTGGGTCTTCACTGCTGCGAGGGCTTTTCTCTAGTTGCAGAGAGTAGGGCTACCCTCTAGTTGCCGTGGTGCGGTGGCTTCTCATCGCAGCGGCTTCTCTTATTGAGGAGCACTGGCTCCAGGGCACGCAGGCTTCAGCAGATGTGGTGTGTGGGCTCAGTAGTTTGGGCTCCCAGGCTCTAGACCACAGCCTCAATAGCTGTGGCTCGACAGCTTAGTTGCTCCTCGGCATATGAGATCTTCCCAGGCCAGGGGTCGAATCTGTGCCTCCTGCATTGGCAAGTGATTCTTTACCACTGAGCCACCAGGGAAGCATCATTCTGATGGTTTTGAAAACTCTTCCGGGCCATTCTGGAGTGCTCATTGAAAGTTTTCTCAAACCACTCCAAAGAAAGTAGCTTCTCCAGGCTTTTGTTTACATTGGTGGATCTTTGCCCAATCTGTTCTCCTAGGAAAAATTTTGGGGCTGTCTTGGCACAAGATATGAGTAATTTCTCTACATCTGTGAAACTCTGCAGGCTCATGCGTGTGAAAATCTTCCATAGGCAGCTTCCATTCTGCCTCTTGTGGCCATTCTTCAGCTTCATTCTCAAATTCTAGCAAATGCACAGCTGAGATAAAACTGAATATCCTAGCTCACATGTCCTAAATGTCAGATCAAATTCCCCAGCAAATCCTAAAGGATCTTATAAAGGGTCTGAGAAATCCTTACTTACATTTTTAGGTTCAGTTCTAGTCCAAGGAATATACATAAGGGCAAGCTCACCTCTTCCAGTCGGCTTCTCCCTTGGAGGTGCAGGAGCAGGTGGAGGAGACAAGTCAGGATATGGAAGCTCACAGAGGAGAGAATATAAAGGCAATGAAGGAGAGGAAGGAGGAGGAGAGTGGGAGAGGGTGGGTTCTGGGCTTTTGTCCAATTTAACAGCAGATTCTAACAACTTCCGTGTAGTTTCCTGCAAATATGTCATCATCATTACCATGCTTGGAAGCTTCTAACTACCAAGAGAAGTACACTCCCCATCCTATTAGTGTAATTTTAATAGAGGACTTCTTTTCTATTGTGCATGCCAGTTAACTAATTCTGGTGAGTCAAATGTTCCAGATTTTGACCACTTCAGACTGGGCTTCCCTGGTGGCTCAGCATTAAAGAATTTGCCTGCAGTGCAGGAGATGGAGTTTGATCCCTGGATTGGGAAGATCCCCTGGAGGAAGGCATGGCAACCCACTAGTATTCTTGCCTGGAGAATCTCATGAACAGAAAAGCCTGATGGGCTACAATCCATAGCCCATAGGGTCGCAAAGAGTCAGAAATGGCTGAAGTGACTGAGCACCTGAGACATAATTTCTCTTCCGTTAGATCTTCCCATCTGACCAACTATTTGCATCGTATGGACTTTGCAGGTGTTGTACAGGAAGCCAGCTGGAGTTCTAGTGGGTGGCTGCCCGTCCAGAAGCTGCCCAGCTTTGCTGCTGCTACTGCTGCTAAGTCGCTTCAGTCGTGTCCGACTCTCTGCAACCCCATAGATGGCAGCCCACCAGGCTCCACCATCCCCGGGATTCTCCAGGCAAGAACACTGGAATGGGTTGCCATTTCCTTCTCCAATGCATAAAAGTGAAAAGTGAAAGTAAAGTCGCTCAGTCGTGTCTGACTCTTTGCACCCCCATGGACTGCAGCCCACCAGGCTCCTCTGTCCATGGGATTTTCCAGGCAAGAGTACTGGAGTGGGTTGCCATTGCCTTCTCCTGCCCAGCTTTAGGGGCGTGATTTCCCATTTTCTTTTAGTTTCATCTTTTTATAAAGTCTGAACAATTTCCAAGGTTATCCGTGGGCTGCTTGTGAGCTTAGCTCCTCAAGGTGTCACCCTTGAGTTGGTTCTGCTCTTTGTGCTCTCCGTTTCTTCATCCTGCCGCCTAAATCCACAGCAGGAACTTCGAGCACTGAGATCAACAGTTCAGTGCTTGTGTGTATATCCTTGGGAGAGCTGTAAATAACTTCAAGTGTAATGACAGGTACCCTGTGGAACCGCTGCTCATCACTAGGGTTAATCCTCAGACACTGATATAGGTTCTTATTGCCCGAGGACACCTGGTGGCTAGAAGGAGCAGATAACNCATGGGGTTTCCCAGGCAAGAATACTGGAGTGGATTTCTCTTTCCTTCTCCAGGGGATCTTCCCTATGGAGGAATCAAACCTGTGTCTTCTGCATTGGCAGGCAGATTCTTTACCACTGAGCCACCTGGGGAGCTCTTATTTACTTATTACTGGAATGCATATCTTAAGTAACTACTAAGTGTCAGGCCTTGGAGAAGGCATTGGCATCCCACTCCAGTACTCTTGCCTGGAAAATCCCATGGATGGAGGAGCCTGGTGGGCTGCAGTGCATGGGATCGTGAAGAGTCAGACATGATTGAGCCACTTCACTTTCTCTTTTCACTTTCATGCATTAGAGAAGGAGATGGCAACCCACTCCAGTGTTCTTGCCTGGAGAATCCCAGGGACGGGGGAGCCTGGGGGGCTGCTGTCTATGGGGTTGCACAGAGTCGGACACGACTGAGTGACTTAGCAGCAGCAGCAGTAAGCATCAGGCCTAACAACAATCCTTTTCTCCATGAGTTAGCAGTGGGGTTGGAGGGGTGATCTTGTTCATGGAATCTTTCGTTCAGAACAGAAAGCCAGGGAGGCCAATGGACTTGCCACAGCCTTGAGAGAAGGCCAAAAGGGGAACAAGTTAAGGAAGAGGGAAATTCTGCAGAAAATGGACATGGAGGTGAGCCAACCCAACTCCATACTCACCCTCTTCGGCCGTGACTAACTTTGCGAAAACCATCACTAATACCTGAGGTCTGAGCTATTAATTTTTACTCAATTCTCTCAAATCCCCAAGAACACATTCCTCCTCTCTCCAAACATAAAAAAGAAGTTCAGAAAAAAAAAGAGAGAGAGAAAGAGAGAGACAACGAAAATAGAAATTAAAGCTGGTGGGGAGGAAAGAGTAACTTTGAGAGTTCGACTTTAAATCTGGGCTAGTTCCTTTAGATTTCAGAGCCTCAGGGCAATGACCATTTCTTATTCCTAGTTTAGTTTAAGCACACAGCTCCCTCACAGGTGTCTGTCTCACCAACTTTAAAACTGTGCCCTTAGAATGAACTTCTCCAGGGCTGGAGTAAATAAACATCCCTCTTCCATGAGATCATGTCTCTTTTTCATAAAGTATCTTTGTTCCGTGCTCCTGGAATTTCAAAATGTATGCTTTCTGGGTTTTGCAAATGGGAAGACCCTGGAGAAAGGAAAGAAGTGAGGGGAGAAGGGGGCAAGTGGGCCTGAAGATAAAAATGCAGCAAAGCACAAACCTCAGCCCAGTCCTGTCACCAGGGGCTTGGCTCAAGAGAAGCAAGACACAAGCTGCAGTCCCACATGAGGGAACGGCAGTCAGTTAAATTGCCCTACATCTAAGAAGGTGGTGGTGGTGATGGCGGTAGTTCAGTCGCTAAGTCATGTTGACTCTTTTACAACCCCACAGACTGTAGCCCACCAGGCTCCTCTGTCCATGAGGTTCTCCAGGCAAGAATACTGCAGTGGGTTGCCACTTCCTTCTCCAAGGGATCTTCCTGACCCAGGGATTGAACTTGCCTTTTCTGTGTCTCCTACATTGCTGGGTAGATTCTTTACTACTGAGCCACCTGGGAAGCACCCTAAGAAGGTTGAAGAGACAGCAAATCCTGCCTCCATGGACTTGTTTATTCCCTTCAGTAAACCTCTTCACTAATCCTCTCATTCTCAGGTTATCGAAATAAACCCACAGGAGAGACCTCAACACTTATGTCGGCCAGCCACCCACTTTGTTTCTGACTATGCTCTTTTGAACTGTAAATTTTTTTTAAAGTAGATTCTAAGGTCCGTCTAGTCAAGGCTATGGTTTTTCCTGTGGTCATGTATGGATGTGAGAGTTGGACTGTGAAGAAGGCTGAGCGCCGAAGAATTGATGCTTTTGAAGTGTGGTGTTGGAGAAGACTCTTGAGAGTCCCTTGGACTGCAAGGAGATCCAACCAGTCCATTCTGAAGGAGATCAACCCTGGGATTTCTTTGGAAGGAATGATGGTAAAACTGAAGCTCCAGTACTTTGGCCACCTCATGCGAAGAGGTGACTCAATGGAAAAGACTGATGCTGGGAGGGATTGGGGGCAGGAGGAGAAGGGGATGACCGAGGATGAGATGGCTGGATGGCATCAATGACTCGATGGACAGAGTCTGAGTGAACTCTGGGAGTTGGCGATGGATAGGGAGGCCTGGCATGCTGCAGTTCATGGGGTCGCAGAGAGTCGGACACGACTGAGTGACTGAACTGAACTGAACTGATATGACTGCAGGTGGTTTCTCTGATACCCTGCAGCCCACTCCAAGCAATGTTGACAGAAATAATCAATAATCAATCTATAATAAAGAAAAGGAAACAGTTTGATTGGAGGCAAGCTGAGGATGACAGCACAGGAGGAGCCTCTCAATAGCTCTGAGGACTGCTCTGTTGAAGTGTGTTTCCAGCACACTTTTCTAACTTACAGAACAAAGAACATACATCAACTTGACAGGACTACATTCCTTCAAGGTTGCAATAGACAGATTTAGTATTTACACAGCAAGACAGCAGGACCCTGGTATCAGGGAAGGGAACCTTATTTCCAAGGGAGTGTTAGCATGAACACTATATACTTATCTTCCAAATAGATATTCTTTTTAAAAAATTATTTTTATTGGAGTATACTTGCTTTACAATGCTGTGTCAGTCTCCACTGTGCAGCAGAGTGAGTCATCTGTATGTATACCGATATGCTCTCTTTTTCGGATTTCCTTCCCATTTAGGTCGCCTCAGAGCATTGGATTCTGGGTGGCCTCAAGTTCTGAGTGACCTCAAGCAAGGAGATCAAACAAGTCAATCGTAAGGGAAATCAACCCTGAATGTTCATTGGAAGGACTGATGCTGAAGCTGAAGCACCAGTACTTTGGCCACCTGATTCGAAGAACTGACTCCTTGGAAAAGACCCAGATAGTGGGAAAGATTGAAGGCAAAAAGAGAAGAGGGCAGCAGAGGATGAGATGGTTGGATAGCATCACTGAGTTAATGGACATGAACTTGGGTAAACTCTGGGAGGTAGTGAGGGACAGGGAGACCTGCAGTGCTGCAGTCCATGGGGTTGCAAAGAGTTGGATACAACCTAGCCACTGAACAACGACAGAGCATTGAGTAAAGTTTGCTGAGCTATTAGGTAGCAACAGACTTTCTTTACCGTAATGATTAAAGTAGATGTGCTGTGTGTGTTTGATAGGCTTTGAGTCAATCTGATTGAATTCACACCAAGTTCAGGGTGAACCATATATAAGCTAAAATGATGTCCCCATACCTCAATATGTGAATTTCTCCACCAGAATGTAATAATCACCTTACCTATCTTTCTAATCTCTTCCATAGTTCTCAATCTGTTAATATTTCCTACTTCTTAGGTCAATTTTGATAATTTATATTTTGCTGAAAAACATTTCCTTTTGCTATTTCATGTTACCATAATGTTTTAACTGATTAATAGCATTCACATCTGTTTTTATACTGCCTTTCTCACTCCTAATCTTGCAGATTTTTGCTTTCTCTTTTGTTTTGATTTGTCTTTAATAAAGATTTTTCTCATTTTATTTGTATTTTCAAACAAGTTTTATTTCTTTTCAGTATCGGTCCTACTTCATTTCTGTCAACTTTCATCTCATTCTCTCCTCTTCTCTTTTACATTAAAAGAGAATGTTTTAATTTTTAAATTATTTGTTTGGCTGCTCTGGGTCTTAGTTGTGGCATGTGAACTCTCAGTTCTCTGACCAGGAGTTGAACCCAGGCCTCCTGCATCGGGAGCATGGAGTCTTAGCCACTGGACCACCAGAAAATCCCCTTCTTTCTTTTATTTGATTGCTATTTTTCTAATTCCTTAGAGTGAATATTTGATTCACTTATCTTTGGTCTTTTATTAATAATAAAAATATTAAGGCTGTCAATTTTTATCTGGTTACAACTTTATGTCTCAGGAATTTTTAGCATGAAGAATTCATTTCCTTATTGAGACACTTTTAACAATAAAAGTATACTGTGCGACTTGGGTGATGAAAAGTGAAGGAAAAAATACACACAGCCCAACCCCACTATAGTTCAAGTACATCATTCCAGGATTTTCCTGCAGCAGTCAGAGGGGAAAACACAGGAATCAGGAATGATGCTGGGCATGGCAAAGGATTTGACCTTGCTTCTCAAGGCTCTTCCCAGGCACTCTTTTAGCAGGAATGAGGTTCAAAAGTTGGGTCAGCAATAGGGATGGTGAGGTGGTGAGAAGTGGATTTCAGAGAAAGAGTCCAATGGCAAGAGATTTCATCTTCAGAGTAAAAGAGGTTTTTGGTGGTGCCTTTTTTTTTTTTTTGCATCGAAGAAAATTCCAAGGAGAAAAAAGCAAGCTGCAACCCAGGATGCAGAATGCAAAGTTCTGCCTCCTCTCTTCTGTGAGGCCCCATCAGCAGGAGGACCGGGGGCGTAGGGAGTGTTTGCAGCCTTTCAGCAAAACAGGGCAGAGAACTGCTTATAAATATGCTCCAACTGCTCTTGGGCTGTTGTGCTCTTGCCAAGGAAGGCGGCAGGCATTTTTAGGCCCCAGGGTGGGATGTCCCAAACAGATGGCTTCTGATTGTTGGGGATCCATTCACCAAAATAACTGCTATTTTGGTTTTGTATATGAAACATCTGCTCAAAGCAGGGCATGGCTGTGGTGCATTTAAGGAGGGGCTTCTCAACAGCTGAGGGAGGGTCACAGCCTGGAAGGGAAGGAGGAAAGAAGTAGAGGTTAAGAGGACCTCACAAAGGGACCCCACATGGGGATGCCCTATAGGTCTGGGTAGTCAACCTTGAGCCTCTGGACAATGAGACCCAGGACCAAAGACTGCCTCCCCTGCTGACCCAGGGATAAGCACCTAAGATACCTTCAGGGTGGGCAGGTAGTGAAGGGAGAGCCAGATCCCCAAGGGGAACCCCCTTGACTCAGAGAGGAGAGGCAGCTGGTGCGATTCAGGGCAAGGAGCCTGAGGACCAGATTATGCATATGGGAAGCGGGGAAACTGCTGTCCAGGAAAGAGGAAAGAAATGACTGGCTGAGGATCCAGGAAGGCAGGACCCTGAGCACTGGACTCCTGCCTCCACCAAGGCTCAGAGTCCAGCTCGGTCTGTACCAGGGTGGGGAAGTCTCTTGGCCCTGATTCTGTGGAGTAAGGTGGGAAGGCAGCTGCTGTCAGGAGAGGAGTGAGTGGGGAAAAGTGAGGTGGGAAGACAGTAGACAGAAGGAAGGGAGGGAGGGAGGAGGGGAGGGGAGAGGAGACAAGAAGCCAGAGGGACAGCTTGTGTTTAATTTGAATTGGGGGTGGGGGCGGGGGGAGCGAGCATCCCTGCTCTTCTCAGGCTGTGTGTGCTAAGTCGCTTCAGTAGCGTCCAGCTGTTTGTGACCCCATGGACTGTAGTCCTCCAGACTCCTCTGTCCATGGGGATTCTCCAGGCAAGAATATTGGAATGGGTTGCCATGCCCCACTCCAGGGGATCTTCCTGACCCAGGGATTGAACCCTCATCTCTTATGTCTCCTGCATCGGCAGGTGGGTTCTTTACCACTAGTGCCACCGGGGGTACTGAGAGCTTATCAGGGTCTGCTTTACTAAATACTAATTCTGGAGGGGTGCATCTGCTAAAGAAGAGCTCGGTGCACCTTGTCATGAGCTGGGATGGGGGTTAAGGTGACACTGCAATCCAGTGATGGGGCAACGGTTCTCCTGGACACCCTCAGAGCCAGAGCTTAAAGCTTTGACAATTATGGGGGGCTCTCTTTAAGAATAATAAAACAGAGACTTCCCTGGTGGTCCAGTAACACCCTGTGCTTCCACTGCAGGGGACTTGGGTTTGATCTCTAGATGGAGAACTAGAATCCTGAATGCCACACGGCAGGGCTAAAAAAAGAAGAAGAAAATTATAAAACCAGAATTAATTACAGACTTTTGCAAGGGGCCATGTACCCTCCATCTCTGCTCAGAGCCATCTCTGGTTTCTCCTCCTTCATCCTCTGCGACCCAAGTCCTACCTCTTCCAAGGAGCTGGGGAGGTGGGAGCAGGTGGTCCCAAGAGCTTGGACTTGGGGGTCAGACTGGTGAAAGAGAATTTACATTTTAAGGCAGGACAAGAAAATTTGTTTAGATAATTTTATTTAGTTAGTTATGACTGTGCTGGGTCTTTGCTGCTGCGAGGGCTTTTCTCTAGTTGTGGCGAGTGAGGTTGCTCTCATTATTGCAGAGAATGGACTTTAGAGCATGGGCTCAGGAATTGTAGCAAAGGACCTTCACTGCTCAGAGCACGTGGGATCATCCCGGATCAGGGATCAAACATGTGTCTCCTGCATTGGCAGGTGGATTCTTTCTTTACTGCTGAGCCACCAGGGAAGCCCCAGGACAAGAAAATTTAAACACAAAATTCTCTCTGTCTGTGTGGGCCTCCTCCCTTTCCTTCAGGGTGCAGTGGCTCTGCATTATGCATTAACCAGACCTCCTTGAAGATGGGAGTGCCTACTTGATTGTAGAAATCATTTATTATTCTTTTCTTCTGATGCCAGCAGTGTAACTTCTTAGAAGACTAACATTATTTCCCAATTCTGTAAGGGGTCACGGTGACTTACTGCTCACTTTGTTTGGGCTTACCTGGCCTACATGCATTTGGTGAACTTTATGTGAAACATTAGTACGTCATTTTGATGTATGATGCATGTGTATGTGTCAAGTGGCTTCAGTCGTGTCTGACTCTGCAATTCCATGGACTGTATCCCACCAGACTCCTCTGTCCATGGAATTCTCCAGGCATGAATACTGGAGTGGGTTGCCATGCACTCCCCCAAGGGATCCTCCCGCCTCAGGGAATGAACCCTCATCTCTTATGGCTCCTGCATCGGCAGGTGGATTCTTCACCACGATCGCCACCCGGGAAGCCCTGTGATATAGGATCAGTTCAGTTCAGTTCAGTCGCGCAGTCGTGTCCGACTCTTTGCGACCCCATGAATCACGCATGCCAGGCCTCCCTGTCCATCACCAACTCCCGGAGTTCACCCAGACTCATGTGCATCGAGTCGGTGATGCCATCCAGCCATCTCATCCTCTGTCGTCCCCTTCTCCTCCTGCCCCCAATCCCTCCCAGCATCAGGGTCTTTTCCAATGAGTCAACTCTTCGCATAAGGTGGCCAAAGTACTGGAGTTTCAGCCTCAGCATCAGTCCTTCCAGTGAACACCCAGGACTGATCTCCTTTAGAGGACTGGTTGGATCTCCTTGCAGTCCAAGGGACTCTCAAGAGTCTTCTCCAACACCACAGTTCAAAAGCATCAATTCTTCACCGCTCAGCTTTCTTCACAATCCAACTCTCACATCCATACATGACCACAGGAAAAACCATAGCCTTGACTAGACGGACCTTTGTTGGCAAAGTAATATCTCTACTTTTCAATATACTATCTAAGTTGGTCATAACTTTTCTTCCAAGGAGTAAGCGTCTTTTAATTTCATGGCTGCAGTCACCATCTGCAGTGATTTTGGAGCCCCCAAAATAAAGTCTGACACTGTTTCCACTGTTTCCCCATCTATTTGCCATCAAGTGATGGGACCAGATGCCATGATCTTCATTTTCTGAATGTTGAGCTTCAAGCCAACTTTTTCACTCTCCTCTTTCACTTTCATCAAGAGGCTTTTTAGTTCCTCTTCACTTTCTGCCATAAGGATGGTGTCATCTGCATATCTGAGGTTATTGATATTTCTCCTGGCAATCTTGATTCCAGCTTGTGCTTCTTCCAGCCCAGCGTTTCTCATGATGTACTCTGCATATAAGTTAAATAAGCAGGGTGACAATATACAGTCTTGATGTACTCCTTTTCATCTTAAAAAATGTACATGACTGTACCTTTGACTTCTAACAGGTGGAATGGTTCTCCAAGCTTCTGAGTCTGTCTCTTGCGTTACAACCCTCAGTTTGGCTTGAATAAAATTTTCTTTTTCCTTTTTGACTATTCATTGGATTTTCATCCACAAGGCAAACCTGGGCTGACTGTGTAATCCAGGCAAGTCAACTGCATTCTTGAAACCTCAGTTTTCTCATCCATAAAATGGGAGGGGTATTTACCTCCTCTAGGACCACTGTAAAGATTAAATAAAATAATACATATAATACTTAGCACAGTGTCTCACGTATCATAAGCACTCAATAAATGGCATGCATGATAAATATATGGTAAGCATTCTATACATGATTATAATAATCATCCAAACTGGTTTCAAGTTGCATTCAACACATCTTCCAGGAAGCCCTTTTGAAAAGATGACATGTAATATACATCCAATAAAGTGCATAATTAAGTGAGAAGCTCAGTCAGTTTTTACATAAATACATACCTACGTTGCTACCACCCAGATCAAGACACAGAACATTTCCAGATCCCCAACGGCTCCCACTTTTCTCTTCCCAGTCAATGCTTCTTGCTCTCCACCTCCAAGAGATAGTTATTATCCTGATTTCTATTGCCATAGATTAGACTGCTTCTGAAACTTATGCATGGACTCATAGTGTATTCTTTCACTTTATTATAATTCTAAACTAACCGCCACTCCTTACTAAAAAGATCTGTAGCTTCTCAGACTTTGGACTCCATCACATCTGATTGGACTCCTCAGATGTGGCCTTTGGACTCCTCTTCCATACAGATTGTCGTGAGTTATTTGTTCCTTAACCATATCAATTGTTGAAAACTCAGCTTTCCAAACATACTGTCATAGAAACGAATGTAGCAGAGTCTAATGGTTAAACTGTGAACTGCTTCCAGCCAGTAGTTTCCAGTGTCCAACACATATTAAGTATCATTGTGTTTCTCTCCAATATTTAAAACATTCCACTGTGCTCCTACCTGCCATGGCACCCCCAGCTGCTTCGCACACAGTTTGGGAACCATGTGCCCAGGCTCTTTTCTTTGACTGGATTTAATGTTCTCTCTCAGCCTCCAGGCTCATCTCAAATGCCACCTCTTCCGTGAACCTTTCTGTCCCCACTGGCCAAAAGCAAACCATATCTACACCAAATTATTTCTCCAGCTGGAATGAACGTTTCTTCCTCTGGGATCCCTGGCAATTTAATGGGTAAAAAGCAAGAACTGTTCTCTGATACACAAGGTGTAAACAATGTCATATTTCTTTATTTCTCGGAATTGAATACAATTTGGTTGAAGTCCCCGCTGTTTGCAGTTGCTGAGACTTCATTTGAAGGGTACTTCTGTGTGGCTCTCTCCTTGTTCCTGGGCTGTATCAGGGCGATGAACGTTCACAGTCCGGGCAAAACTGACCTGTTCACATCAGCTGTGTTCAGAGGCTGCCACCACAGTGCTCACCAGTTCATTCAAAAGTGGTTGGCCCTAATCTGCTGCCCCAGAGCAGGCTGAGCAGAGGGACTCATTCCTGGCTCTCAGGGTCATGGGGGAAGGTCCTGATGCTCAGTGCCCTGCTCTTAAACCCTGCTCCCCAAAAGCCCTAACCACTCAGGGACTCTATGTGCATGTGGGCCAAGCCAGTGCCCCTCGGAACCTGCTGTTTGGGGGAATCCAACCTCCTCCTTGGGAAGAGGTATTAGCTCCCCAGAGTTTGCATGCAGGTAACATGGGGGCTTAATGTGGCCCTCAGATGTGTTTTGTTTTGCCAGTGTGATTTATTAAAAAAAAAAAATTTAATCCATCACAACACTTCAACTTGCTGAGAGATGTTGACATTTTCACAGTCGGGGTCCGTGGCCCCTGCATGTACAGCAGTGGCTGGGGCTTCAGTTAGGACTTCTTCCTTCCCGCTCCCACTAAGCGTGTGTTTCCCTTTTAGCCACTCCAATGTTCTTGCCTGGAGAATCCCAGGGACGGGGAGCCTGGTCGGCTGCTATGGGGTCGCACAGAGTTGGACACGACTGAAGTGAAGCAGCAGCAGCAGTATGGTTACATCTGCCTGGCCCCTACAGGCCTTTGAGTTTGACTCTCTGGCCTAAGCTTTGAAAAGCCTTTTTGGTACTGTATTCCGACCTCAAACAAACACAAAAAAACTGTTAACATTCTTTCCGGCAAGGGTGTACCAAACAGAAGCACTCCAGGCTCTATGGCTCTTTGTAGGTGTGTGTTGGGGAGGATGGGGTCGGGGGTGGCTGCGCTAGAGACAATTACTTTTTCATTCTCCGCCAGTGGAACCACAGCAACTAAAAAGGCAGGACACCGGAACGCTCCAAAACTGTGTTCAGCACTGATTTACGCAGACTCCTTTTGTCATTTTTAACGATATACTTTGCTTAAGGGTATTGGGTCTTGATAGTTTCCCGCTACTAGATAAAGAAACTTTTAAACATTATCTTGTTGAATTTTTTAGAAAATGCTTTTAAAAGAAAGCAGCAGAATCTAAAGGCCCAGACACCAGGAGGAGGGAGAGGGGGTGAAAGCGGGGTGGGGGAAGGGTGCAACATAAAAGCAGAAGGGAGGCAGGTGCAAGCCCGAGACTGTCGCGGAGGCTCGGACTCAGAACCCAGAGTACTCCAATGGGCCCCTTGTACGTGGGGGGCCCAAATTAGCAGGTTTGACGGAGGCAGCTGCACCCAGTTGCTTTTGCCTCTCCCTAGTCCGCCCCATTGCCTACTCTTGGGTCCCTCTCTCACCGCCCCCCGCCTCCCGCCCCCGCTGCCCGCTCTCATTCTCAGTCCCTCCATGCGGCTCCCTGTCGCCATTCCCTGACTGCCAGCTTCTCCCCTCTCCGTTCTGCATCTGTCTCCCCAGCAGCCCGGTTCCTGGCGCAGTAGCCAAGCCGCAAGCAGGCTCTACGCCGTCACGTGACTCGAGAGTAAATCACAGGACTCTTCCCAACCCCAGCAGCTGGCCGGCACTCGGCTCTGCAGAGGCTGCAGGCCGCGCATGCGCAGCTGCCAGCGCACCTGCCCGCTGGGCGGGCGGGACCTCGGACCAGCCCAGGGCATCGAGGGTCTGCAGCCTCGCCCCGCCCTCAGGTTGGCAGAGGGCGCGGGGTAGTGGACCCACGTGGGTCCAGATTCCCAAGAGGTTGCGGTCCACGCATCCAAACCTGTCCTTAAGTCAGGACACTGGGGCTGCGCCTGGGCGCTGGACCTTCTCCCCTGGGCAGAAGAAAGTCAGATCGCAAGTCTCGCTTTTGCGTTTAGAGCTGTGTGACCTTGGGCAAGTGACTTGACCTCCCTGTGCCCCAGAAAAACGGAATAATAATAGCTCAGAGATGTCAAGAAGACTTGAGCCAGGTTTCACAGCGAGATTCCAATCTGACACTCCTGAGTCAGGGGTTCCTGAGTGAGTTCACAGTCTGTCACCCACTCGCTTTTTCAACCATCCTATTTAAAGCAACATCCGTTCTGATTTTTTCCATCCCTAGTAAACATCTCAGGTACACATCGGCAGGAAATTCTTTCTTTGCCCTTTCTTTTACAGGAAATAGGGGCTGCTATGTTTTATTTTCTGCGGCCTTTGAAGAGGTCTCCAGGCAGATTCCAGGCTACCAGAAAGTCCTGGAGCTCTGCAGCAAGGTCTACCCCAGGAGCTTTCCTTCCACACTGTCCCTAACAGTCACATTAGCCCCTCTCTGTTCCTGGAAAAGTCAAACTCGTTTCTGACACCTTCTGTATGTCTTCCTAGGACACTCTCCCAGTTCCCTCTTGCCACCTTTTGCTCATCTCAGGAAGCCTGCCCTGACTGCACCCTACCTTGTCCACTGGGTCGTCAGGTGCTCTGTCATTTGCCCTCAGAACCTCTGTCCTTCAGCTTCAGCACTTACTAGAACAGTAACTCCTTGATTCCTGTCTGTCTCCTAAGCTAGATTACTGGCTCCTTGAGGGCACTGTCTGTTGACACGTCAAGGAGGGAGCACATGGCATCACTGGTGTGTCCTAGGTCCCCGCAATTTACAAACTATCTCCTACTTTTCCAAAGGCAGCCCAAGGCTATCAGTACCTTCCCTGGGTAAAAAGCAGAGACCAGATGTGAAGAGATGACACATAAACACTGTCCCTCTCTAGGAACCCACAGGAAGGTTCTGATAGGGTAGACTGGGGTGAGGATGAGAAAATGGTCAGATCTTCCTGCCCTGGGGCTGGTGGCTGAACTAGGACGTGTGGCCCCTTGTCCTGGCTTCTCCAGTGTTCACTATATGACCTTAGGAATGTCCTCCTCTAGGCCTCAACTTCTTTAGTAGTCAGTAGAAAATAATGGTTCAGAATTCAGATTTTAAAATTAGATCTTTCATTTGTCACTTATTCAGTTCAGTCGCTCAGTCGTGTCTCTTTGTGACCCCATAAATCGCAGCATGCCAGGCCTCCCTGTCCATCACCAACTCCCGGATTCACTCAGGCTCATGTCCATCGAGTCCATGATGCCATCCAGCCATCTCATCCTCGGTCGTCCCCTTCTCCTCCTGCCCCCAATCCCTCCCAGCATCAGGGTCTTTTCCAATGAGTTAACTCTTCGCACGAGGTGGCCAAAGTACTGGAGTTTCAGTTTTAGCATCATTCCTTCCAAAGAAATCCCAGGGCTGATCTCCTTCAGAATGGACTGGTTGGATCTCCTTGCAGTCCAAGGGACTCTCAAGAGTCTTCTCCAACACCACAGTTCAAAAGCATCAATTCTCTGGCGCTCAGCCTTCTTCACAGTCCAACTCTCACATCCATACCTGACCACAGGAAAAACCATAGCCTTGACTAGACAGATTTTAGCAAGGCACTTATTTTCCCTGAGTCTCAATTTCTTCATCTCTAAAATGTTATATTTCTTAACAATATTAAGAAAAGGACCTAGCTCACAGAGCTATTCCAAGAATGTAATGAGTATTCATTGATTTTTAAGACTAGTTCTCTTGTCCTTTTTGACTTTTGATTGGCTTAACTCACTTTTCTTTGAAGTCAGAGGGGAGCCCTGTCTCATATTTCAGAAGCTATCTCCCCCATAAGTTAAATCTAGCAAAAACTGACATGGGACCACTTTGGTAAACTTGGACTCTAGGAAAGATATACTGATCACAGCATAGTCCTATTCGATTTGGGACCTGGGTATTTCTAGACTTTGGTTGCCCAAAGATTATGGATTATGTCTGTCTGCCTTGTACATGGTTGGAGATCCAATGCCTAGAATAGTGGTTTACATACAGTAGTGAGAGAAAAATAAATATTTGCTAATGAATGATGCACAACTAAGTCATAGTCTAGTGCTCAGTTTCTGAGCCTTTTTTTTTTTCACCTGAAAATGGAGATTAAAAACAATGCCCAATTATTGTGAGGATTTAATGAGCTGATGCATCTAAGAGCTCAGTGGATGGTGGATTTATGGGTATGGGTACCCAAAGAGATAGAGATGGTGTCAATAAAGCTACGTTACGTTGTCTTGGGGAGTGGGTGCTACTAATAAGAGATCTAGCTTCCGAGTTCCTTTTGTGGGCGAGAGGGAGTGAAGGCGGGGTGGTGGAAAGCTCCCAGGAGGCCGAGGATTCTAGTGCGGAGGCTGGAGATTCTGGTGCGGAGGCTGCGGGGAGGACCTTAGGACCCAGCGCGCCGGGAGCGCGCGACGGCCAGGCCGCGCGCGCGGCGCGTGAGGTGAGGGGGAGGGCGCGGCTTTCTCGCCAGCCAGGCACCGCCTCGCGTCCAGCCGCATCTCGGGGGGCGGGGCCGAGCCTCCGGGCCGCAGTGCGATTGGCGGAGGTGCGCGGGTGACGCCGACGGCTGGCGCGAAACCCCGCCCCTCCCGCCGGGCCGGCCCCCGAGCGCGCGCCGGCGGGTCGGCAGCCTCGCTCTCGCTTGGCTCGCGCCGCATCCCCGCGCCGCGCCCGCGCGTCAATCGTTCTCGAGCCGCGGCTGCAGGGGCGGCGGGCGGCATCCAGCCGAGCGCGCCGACGACCCGGGGAGGCGGCGGTGTCCGCGGGCGTTGCGTGAGGAGGCCAGGAGCCCAGAGACTCGCGCGGCGCGATGGCCCCCATCGGCCTCAAGGCGGTGGTCGGAGAGAGTAAGTGGAGTCGGGTTTCCTCCCCGCAGGCGGCGGGTGCGGCTGCTGGGGAGAAGCCGGGCTCGGTACCTGCCCGCAGCGCGCCCCCCTCGCCGCCTCTGCGCCGGCCTCTCGCTCCCCGCTCGGCCTGAGGCTCCGGGTTGGGAGGGTCCCGTTATCCCGGCGCCGCCTTCTTCGGAGGGAAGTCCCTCCCGGCCCCCTGCGGCCCTCGTCCCCTCTTCCCCGCTCTGCTCTTCCCGCATTCCTCCTCTTGCCCCCGCGCCTTCGCCGCATCCCTGACCCCACCTCGCACCCCTCCCCTCTGCTCCCCACCCCCTCCTCGGTCTTCACCTGCGTCTCCCTCCACTCCCACCGCTTCGCGTCTCCCCCTTCACCTCGCCTTTACCCGCAGCGG
>SJXQ01009667.1:90708-128257 GCA_006408695.1 Aepyceros melampus | reverse complement strand
GCCTGTTACCCTCCCCTCTGTCCCCCTCCTTCACCCCGAGTGCCTTCTCCCCATTTCCCCCCTCCTTCCTCTCGCCTTCTTGATTCCCCCGAGCTCCTCTATTCCACTCCTCTTTCCATCCCCAGTCCCTCCCTCTTTCCCACCCTCCTCCGTGGAGTCGTGACGTGCCAGATCTCGGCCTGCGTCCTCCTGCCCGCTTCCCCCTAGATCCCTCCCCGGGAGCCGGAGCCGCGGTCCCGGCGGCAGAGACCCACCTGGGAGCGGCGGCTCCGCGCGCCGCGGGGCTCAGGCGCGCCGCTCGCTCGCCCAGGGGCCAACTCCTTGCAGCGGGAGAGAAGCCTGTTTGTTTCCAAAGGCTTGGCTCTGCCGGGACCGAGGCCACCCGGCTCCTCCTCCCGAGCCGGGGTCTTGGCTTCGAGGGCGGGGTCTTCTCAGGGTCCTAAGCCGTCTTCAATCACCCGAGAGACTGGGATTGCTCTAGGGTGCGCGGGAGGCGTTGCCCTGCCCAGCACCGCAGTCTGCGGACTCCCTGTTCGCAGGACTCAGCCGGGGCTTGATTGCGGGCCGTGCAAACCCCTGTTGCAGGGAGGAAATAGTCGTTCGTGGGTTTGGATGAAAGGCTTGACTTAAATGTATTTTTAAAAAATGGATGATGGAGATTGTGGGGCTGCAGCGGAGTGAGGGCTGACGGTGGTCACATTTGGAAAACGGCGTCTCTGGTGCTAAATAAGCTTGGCGATCTTGTGCAGGCAAGTAGTGCCTCTTCAATATTTTGGCCGTTATCTTTAACAGAAAACAGGAGAGGATTGCTGTGGGTTTTGCCGTCTTTTTTGGAATCGAGAGAGAATTAAAAGTGGACTTTTCTCTGTGGGAGAGAATAAGAAAGGAAATAGGAAAATGGTGGAAATGACAGTTTCCTTTCCAACGATTCTCTCCAATTAGAGCAATTCCTCTGTCTCTTTCTGGCTATCAGATGGGATTTTTGACTGTGATGGTCCTTTTGGGCGTCACTGTTTCTTCTTATTCACTCTTCGTTGCTATATACAAAATATTCCCAGTTATACAACTTCTCTGACCTATTACTCCAGGAGAAAATTGTTATAAACACTGAAACCCAAATGAGCAAGTTTTTTTTAAAAAAGTGTCCACAACAACCTGCCTACCCCATCTACCCCAGGCGGTAAAGGTTCCAAATCACGTACTTTCTATTTTAAAGGCCAATCAAAGCGCTTAAGACTGGAAGGACCCCTAGGGATCTTCTAATGTCAATACCCTCATTTTACCCGTGGGAAAGAAATGGAGGCTCAGAGCAGTTAAATGACTTGCCAAAATCAGCGTTAATTAATTTCCTAAAACCTGGTGTCCATTTTCTTGCAACATTAGTTAAAAATAATAATAACTTCTTCATTTTTCTAGGTATACCATTTCCTTCCAATACGCTTTCTAAAGGGTTGTGAAATATGGAATGTTATGTTGAATGTTACATTCTTTCAAATGTTATATTCGAATAAGGTGCTTTTAAAACAAAATCCTGGAAGCAAGTGTTCTGGAAATCACATTTTTGTATCCTTTTACTGTGACGCTTCTTCATGCAGGTAGCCCCTCCCCCCCCCCGCCCCTCCCTACGGCTTTTTTTAGAAGCAAGTATCAAAAAAAAAAACCACCCCACCAATATGTCATGTGGTCAGAAATTATTTTCTGAAATAAAGCCACTGTTTACAAAAAAAAAAAGGCTAATTTTACATGAAATTGGTGAGTGTGTAAACAGCATTCTATTTCTGTAACAATTGAGTTAGGTAAAAATTTTGGAAGAAATATTTTTGCAATTCTTTGTCAGTGACATAAAGAATTCTGTTAACTTTGATTCCTAATTTTGGAAGGGGTTTCTAGCTTTGCTTTTTTCCTCTAAAAAAATAAACCAAAGATTTTTTTAACCAACGTCCCAGTTTAAACGTCACCTTCACGACCTGGTCTTCCCAGTCTAAAAATTCACACCTCATAGTCACTGTTTATCATACTCCCTAATTTTATTTTTTTCATTGCACTTAAAATTATCTGAAGTGATATTACTTAGTTTTGGGGGTTGTTTTTGCTTTTGGTACTTGTTTGATTGTTTCATCCCCTTGAATGTTGCTTCTGGGAGAGCATGGGTCTTTATCTAACATATTCATCCCTGTTCAGTTCAGTTCAGTCATTCAGTCGTGTCCGACTCTTTGCGACCCCATGAATCACAGCACGCCAGGCCTCCCTGTCCATCACCAACTCCCAGAGTTTACTCAAACTCATGCCCGTTGATTTGGTGATGCCATCCAATCATCTCATCCTCTGTCGTCCCCTTCTCCTGCCTTCAATCTTGCCCAGCTTCAGGGTTTTTTTCAGATGAGTCAGTTCTTCACATCAGGTGACCAAAGTATTGGAGCTTCAGCTTCATCATCAGTCCTTCCAATGAATATTCAGGACTGATTTCCTTTAGGATGGACTGGTTGGATCTCTTTGCAGTCCAAGGGACTGTTAAGAGTCTTCTCCACAGTTCAAAAGCATCAATTCTTGGGCACTCAGCTTTCTTTATAGTCCAGCTCTCACATCCATACATGACTACATGATTCATCCCTGTATCCTATACCAAAAACTGTCGGTGGCTGGTCATAGCTGCCAGTAGATATTCATGAAATGAATCAGTGTTTTTAAGGATGTGATCGAGAGCAAGATAAATGTAGCTTGTGGCTTCCTGTCCTATCTTTCTTGTCATATCTTTCAGTGGACATGAGTCTGAGTAAGCTCCAGGAGTTGGTGATAGACAGAGAGGACTGACGTACTGCAGTCCATGGGGTCGCAAAGAGTTGGACAGGACTGAGCGACTGAACTGAACTGAACTGAACAGGGATGAATATATTAGATAAAGACCCATGCTGAGTGGGTGACAATAGGTACAGGTACAACAAAAGTAGAGGATATGGGTCAGTGTTAGCTGTTCATTCAACAGAGATCTGTTCAGAGCCTGGTAGGAATTATGAGGGAATACAGGGACACTCAAATATGGGACCATTTCACACTGTTGTGACAGACACAGACAGTCCTGTGCCCCCTTTCATGTCACTCTGCTGACACACTAGGGTATAACCAGTTATCGTGCTTCTTTGTGGTCTCACCCAATTAGACCAGAAGCTCTTTGAGGGGAGAATAGGATCTCCTCTTATTCTTAAATCTGTCTTTAGTATGACAATTAGTACTTCGTCCTTATAAATGTTGGATGAATGTTGGATGAATCTTTATATATAATGATTCAGAGAAAGAACTCTGGATTTGGACCACCTGGAATAAAATTCTGGTCTGCTACTGTTAGCTGTGTGGTTTTGGCAAATAATGGAATCCTTTTGTGCCTCAGTTTCTCCATCTATAAAATGGGTAATAGCACCTACCTTCTGTGGTTCTATGAGTTTTAAAAGAAATAGTGCTGGTATAGCATCTAATACAGTTTTTGATGCTTTTGAACTGCGGTGCTGGAGAAGACTCTTGAGAGTCCCTTGGACAGCAAGGAGACCAAACCAGCCAATCCTAAAGGAAATCATCCATGAAACTTCATTGGAAGGGCTGATGCTGAAGCTCCAATACTTTGGCCACCTGATGTGAACAGCTGACTCGTTGGAAAAGACCCTGATGCTGGGAAAAATTGAGGGCAGGAGGAGAAGGGGATGACAGAGGATGAGATGGCTGGATGGCATCATCGACTCAATGTACATGAGTTTGAGCAAACTTGGGGAGATAGTGGAGGACAGAGGAGCCTGGCATGCTGTATGCAGTCCATGGGGTTTCAATGAGTCGGACACAGCTTAGCGACTGAACAACGAAACAGTTCTTTTAGTCAATCTTATCATTATGACAAGATCCACAAGAGTGTCAGTACAAATGTTAGAGGATTTCAAGAACAGATAGGCTGCCTATATCCTGCGGGGCCACAGTTTTGGGGGAGAAAGTGAAGTCTTGGGTAAACTTCCTGAGTGAGGTGCAGATGAGCTGGAAAATGGAAGAATAGACCTGAAGAACATATGGATGATTAGTAACCACACACAACTTCTGTTTCGCATTCTGCTCATTTCTTTACTTTTTCCCCTTTAATTTCCGTCTATAAATGAGGGTTTTGTTTTTTCTGCTTTCTACTTTGTAAAGAGACTGCAAGAGAAAGGAGAATTTCATTCCCTCCTCCAACCCCGCTGCCCACCCCCCACCCACTGCCCCACCAGGCATTCTCTGTTTACTTCATGTTAATGGGTGATGTTTCAGTTATGTCAATCCATGCTGTAATTTACAAATCCAAATTTTACTCTTGTTCCCTGAAGTTTTGTCAGAGTGTTTCAAAGATTCAAGAATTACAAAATGTACTGCTTTTCTTGTTTCCTATTAGCAGTTTCTCCCCACGTTAGTTTATAAGAATCACTTTCTTTGGGAAGAGAATGTAGTTTCAGTTTTGGAGGAGACTGTGTGTACCTAAAATGCACACCTTTTTCAGATGGGGCCATGAGTCATAGGATGTGTCAGAAGTTGAGAGAACACCTAGATTGAAGCAATTTTCATTCATTCTTATACTTAAAAAAAAAGAAATCTTGGATAGCATATTAATAATTTAAGTGTATTTTGAAATATATTAAATATATGTCATATTTTTTCCATTTTAAGGTATAATCTGCATAGGTTTTCCCTGGTGGCTCAGTGGTAAAAGAACCCACCTGCCAAGCAGGAGACGTGGGTTCCAGCCCTGATTCCCTGGAGAAAGAAATGGCAACCTACCCCAATATTTTTGCCTGGGAAATCTCATGGACAGAGGAACCTGGCAGGCTACAGTTCATGGGGTTGTAGAAGAGCTGGGCATGAATTAACAGTTAAACAACAACAAAAAATAATTTGCCTAAGTAAAATTTACCCTTCTTAGTGAACAGTTCTTCAAATTTCAGATTTACCTGCCATCATATGACCACCACAGTAATCAAAATACAGAACAAGTCATCACTCCCTGAATTCCCTTGTGCTGCCGCCCCCACCCCCTGGTGAGCACTGAATGTCGTAACAGTGGAGTCATACCCTACAAAGCATTTTGAACTTAACATAGGGCCTTTGAGAATCATCAATATTGCATGTATCTGTAGTTTGCCCCTTCTCATTGCTGGCTGCTCTTCTGTTGTATGAATATGCAACAATTTGTTTCTCCATTCTTCAGCTTAAAGACATTTGAATTATTCCAGCTCTAGGCAATTGATATATATATCACTTGGATATATATATATATATACACTTAGGGGTGGGATTAATAGGTTGCGTGGTAAGTGTGTATTTAACCTTACAAGAAACCGTCAAATTATTTTCCAGAGTGGCATAACCATTTTACACTTTTTACCAGCATCCTTTTTAGTCCTTGGTATTGTCAGTTTAAAAAACTGTAGCCCTTTTCCTAGTTGTATCTCATGGTTTTAATTTTAATTTTTCTAATGACTAATGGTGTTAAGCATTTTTTCTTGTATTTATTTGCCATCTGTATCTTCTTTGGTGGAACATCTAAATCTTTTGCATATTTTTATTGGGTTGTCTGTTTTCTTATTGATTTTTTGAGAGGTTTTCTATGTATTCTGGGTATATGTCTTTGTTAGATACATGAATTACAAATATTTCCTCACAGTTTGTGACATGTCTTTTCATTCTATTAACAGTATTTTTCAAATAGAAGAAATTCTAAATTTTTATGAAGTCCAGTTTATCCATTTTTTCTTTTATGAATTGTACTTTAGGGTATCCTATCTAAGAAATCTTTACATAATCCAAATTCACAAAGATTTCCTGTTTTTTTTTTTTTTCCCCTGTGGATGTTTTATAGTTGTAGGCTTTATATTTAGTCTTTGATCTATTTTGAGTTAATCTTATATATTGTGAATTATGATCAAAGTTCATTTTTGTGTATATGTAAATGTTTTTCGTTTTCATTTTTGTGTACATGTAAATATTTTTGTTTGTGAGTGTCCAGTTGTTCCAGCACCATTTGTTGAAAAGCCTATCCTTTTTCTTTATTGAATTGTCTTTGTTCTTTGTTGAGAATCAATTGACCATCTTTGGGTGGGTCTATTTTTGGACTTCTTGTTCTGTTTCCTTGATCTTTATGTATGCTTTCACGAACCCACTATGACTGAATTACTGTAGCTTTAAAGTAAGACTGGAAACCAGATATTGTGCATCCTCCAGCTTTGTTTTTCTTTTTTAAAATTGGTTTTGTTCTTTTAGTTCATTTGCTTTTCCATATAAATTTTAGAATGAGCTTGTTGATTTCTATTTAAAAAATTCCTCTGGGATTCTGTTTGGAATTGTCTTGAATCTGTAGATCAGTTTGAGAATTGACATTTTAAATTTACTTTTAGTATTTTCATTTCTTTTCTATATTTCAGAGTGAAAATAAAAATTCTTAGCTTCACAAATAAGGGAGAAGCAGTATGGTAAGCAGAATTGCAAATAGTTTAGCACAGTTGCAGAATACAGTCAATTTACAAAACTATATTGTATGTCTATATGCTAACAATGAACAATTAGAAATTGAAATCTAAATTAGCATCATTTAGAGTAGAACAAAAAACATGAAATACTTGGGTGTAAANCTGTCTCTTATACACATCTCCTGTGGTCATGTATGGATGTGAGAGTTGGACTGTGAAGAAGGCTGAGAGCTGAAGAATTGATGCTTTTGAACTGTGGTGTTGGAGAAGACTCTTGAGAGTCCCTTGGACTGCAAGGAGATCCAACCAGTCCATTCTGAGGGAGATCAACCCTGGGATTTCTTTGGAAGGAATGATGCTAAAGCTGAAACTCCAGTACTTTGGCCACCTGATGCGAAGAGTTGACTCACTGGAAAGACTCTGATGCTGGGAGGGATTGGGGGCAGGAGGAGAAGCGGACAACAGAGGATGAGATGGCTGGATGCCATCACGGACTCGATGGACGTGAGTCTGAGTGAACTCCGGGAGTTGGTGATGGACAGGGAGGCCTGGCATGCTGAGATTCATGGGGTCGCAAAGAATCAGACACGACTCAGCGACTGAACTGAACTGAACTGAAGACTATTTTTCTTTTCTCAAACCTTGGGCTGATAATAGCTCAACAAACCAGTATTCATATCAATTGTTTTATGGCTGGGGGATGACACACCTTATGCCATCTTATCTCAAAAATGCATATTGTGGGAGAGGGGCCTGGTGAAATCCTGTCAGCCTTGAGGTGTCTCTCTTATCTGATTAATAGCTTTCTGACAGATATAAAACATCCGGCTAAAGACTAGCAGAGGGGGCACTCTCATCCTCCTTCTGTTGTCTATGTCAGACACTTTCCCTGTCCCTTTTCATACTTCAATAAAACTCTGCTACACAAAAGCTCTTGAGTGATCAAATCTAGTACTTGGTCCCGAAGCTAAATCTTCATCGGAGATAAAAAAAAATCCGACACAGTTCACGATAAGCTATCATTTTGGGAGCTCTCCAGGATCTTCAGGACAAGGTAAGAACACTCAGAGCTCTAGAAAATTCTGCTATACGAAAGCTCTTGAGTGATCAAGCCTGCTCCCTGGTCCTGAAGTTAAATCTTCTTCGGAGATCATGAATCCAACACCATCTACCATAAGCTATCATACTATGAAGACTATATCCCTTTTTGTGTGAATGGCTTCATTTTATAAAATGACTTATTTATTCTGCTAGAAAGCGTATTTCTTTTAACACAAATTATCTTACATCTGATCAAGAAATAGGTACAATTTTTTTCCTACTGAAATAAGAATATGCTTTCTCAGCATTAAGGAAAAAGTCTTAGAAATATATGAAGATCTTTAACAGTTTAAAATCCCATAGAAGTAACTTTAGTGCAATCAGTGGCTAGTTTCATGACCTCATAAACCACAATGTTTATTTTCAGCCTATTTGGGGAGGCTACAATTATAGATGAAGAAGCTACAAAGACATTTACCCCTGGGAAAAAAATAAAAACAACACTGAAGAAAACTTTACGTTGGATTACATGTTTAATGTTGATGAAACTGGTCACAATTAGAAATGAACTGTACATCAGTTCCAGTGTCTTAAACTGCAAAGGGTCAATGCTGGGTCCTACGACCAACAAGCAGGGTTCACCAGGCCAGGGTTTCATTGGATTATTATCACTTTTCTCTGTCTGTCTCTTGTTACAAAATGTTGTGGATTTTGAGGAATCTATCCAATCCCACTTTTCCTTATAAATTCTATTTTGTTTTCAACACAGCACAATCTTTATTTAGTGGCCAAAGAACGGAGAAGCAGGAACTAAGTTCACAGATCAACTTTCTGTGTTACTTTCAATCCACAGATTTAAAGACAAAGGTCTCAGCAACCCATGCATGGAGTTACTGACAATGTGCCTGTACATAAACGATCTTCTACAAATAAAAACATATAAATTACGTCATTTTAGAATCACTCCCTGTCTCCTCCTTTCAAAACTCAGCTCTTCTGAATAAGCTTTCTAATCATCACCCTCCATTGGAATCCCCACTAGTTTAATTGCCTCCTCCACCCTCTCTCTTTCTCCTACTTGCTGGACCCTGGCCACACTTTATTAAATTTCTACTGGTTTCTACAGAGTTTCTTGCTTCTGGGCCTCTAATGGGGTGATTCAGTTTAACTCTATTTGTCTTTTCAATTTTGGGGACAGTGGTTTGCCCTGTGATCTTGTTTCTCTGATGGATGTAAGAGGAGCTATTGATTTTGGGTTTGTTCAGCTTCTTTCTTGTTCAAAAGCTCCTTTCATGCTGGACCAGAATCCAGAAGTCCAGATTTGCCCAAACTCCATCCAACCTGGGAAATGGCCTTCTGCTCAATCCTGGCTGACTTTTCCTTCCTACAGCTTTGCTGACATGTAGTATGACATGGGCTCTGTGGAGGATGAACTCTGCATGGTTCAGGACAGGAGATTTTGAAGTTGGTATATTTCAGAATGGGTGATCTGATTTTTCTACATGCAAGTCACTCAAAATTCACAATTTTGAATTTTGGATTTTTTAATCAGATGCCATTCAAATAATTTGAGATAACTATTTATATAGAAATAGTTTCATATGATAATAGGGGCTTCATGTGATAGCAAGAATATTTATAAGAGGTCTTTTTATTGAGATCAAAGAAGAAAATTGACAGAATAGTATACCTGGCTGCTCTTCTGTGACTAAGTCAAGCCCATATATATATTTTTTGTTTGCAATATTCACTGTCTGAGAACACAGGCTCTAGAGGAAATTACTAATGAGTTTACTATCTAATGAGAAAGGCAAAACTGGCAGGAACAATTGCATAAAAGGCATTAATTACACACAGATTCAGAATACTCACACAAAAAAACAAAGGCTGAAGATTAAGGAGGATGAAGGACATGGCCAGGGTCTTACTTGAATGGATGGGGAGAACAAACCCGAATGGACCTGCGATGGGCTGGTGCTTCGGAAATATTAGCCCATGTTTTCCTTTGCACCTGTGGTTTTCCTCCAACCCTCCTGCCGACATCCCAATTAAGCCATTTTGTGTTCATTGCCTCAGAGGAGAGGTATGACTTTGTGGAAAGGAGACGATAACAAAGAAGGCTTTATCTTTTCTGGTCCAAAGGCAGATGGGCTTAGAGAAATAGAAGAGCTTGGACAAAATGCCTGCGGAAGTAACAGAGGACATTTTCCCCTTCCCAGACTTGAAAGATTTCCAGAACTCATGGAACATAAAAGAGAGGGACAGCTGGCAAGCACACAAGTCAGCATCTCTGTGTTGAGTGAGTCCGTCAATAACAGGAAGAGAATATCTATGGGTCCCAGATGAAAGGGACCTGTCTTGTGCATCAGGGTGCCAGGGAGGCAGCAAAACCCACCAGAGGGTTGATGAGACCCAAAGGTAGAAGAAACTTACACTCTTGGACTAAATAGATCCCCCCAAAGGAAGCAAGACCCTTGAGAAGGAGTATATCTACACATGGACCACAGCAACAACAACAAAAAAAAACGATGAATGGAGGATACCTCTGTGGACAGATGCCATGAAGGACCAGATGTTCCCCATCCCCCTTCCAAGTTGATGGCAAAGCCAAGCTCTTCAAGTTCTCAGTGTCAGATGAACATAACCTGCCTCTGAACCAGGGTTCACTTGCATTGTCTGGAACCTTGTGAAGTCACTTCAGCTGAGTTTTTCCATGCTGGAGCATGGAAAGTCTGGCCTTGGCACTACCTAAGCCTTACCTGAGTATACCCAATGAAACTCAAATTGAGCATTTCTATTCATCCCAGAAGAATGGAACCCACATTAAAGGAGGCTGAATTCTAGAGAAGTATAACATGTGTTTATGGACTCACATTAAAGTCACACCTGCAACTGGCTAATTGGCAAAGTTTGGTTCATCTCAACTTTAATGAATATCTCTTATGTGTCAGGGACTAAACTGTGTGCTTTCCTCTACTTAATGTTCTCCACAACCTGTAACATAAAGAAACCAGGCTCAGGGAATTTAAGTAACTTGCTAAGATCACCAAGCTAGTAAGAAATCAAGAACTCCAGCCATGGCCAGATAACTGTCTGTGCTCTTAACTTCTCCTCTATTCTGATTCCTGCTGGAGAGCAAAATACATTGGTGAGATGCTCTGTCCTTGCCCTCATTAACCCAATGGTCTGGAATGAATCAGAGGAGGGAGCAGCTTCCAAGGAGACTCCCCCAGCCCTGCTGAGTGGGGAAAGAGTAGGAGGAAACACTCTGGATCATCTTTTATCTTCACAAAATGGAAAGAAATCTCAGCTGGGGATTGGAAGGCAACCGAGTGTACATTATGTACTTTATAAGTATCATTGGTTTTGAACCAGGTCTGGTGCAAACCTGGGCTATGAGGAGCATTAGCTGTGTAGTCTCAGGCAAATAAACTAATCCAGCTGAATTTCACTTTCCTAACCATTAAAACAGGAGTAATAGTACCTAAGTCATACGGTCATCATATAGATAAAACATGCAGCCTAATAGCTGATTGGGAGTCAACATACATTAGCTCCTTTGCCCTCCCTCCAACACAAAGGATCCTTGAGACCTGCCAGCCCATCCTGAGTTCTTCCTAAAGAATTCTCAAATTGAGATGCCAGGTGAACCTTCCACAGGGACGGCAAACCCAAGCTCCTCAAGTTCTCAGTGTCAGACAGACATAATCTGCCTCTGAACCAGAGTTGACTTGCGTTGTCTGGAACCTTTTGAAGTCACTCCAGCTGAGTGATGCCATGCTGGGGCCACCAAGTCTGGTTATAATTAAAATGGCCTCTGGTTCCAAAGTCCTGGCCATAATCTACGTCTTGCAGACACTGTTCTCAGCCTGGCCCTCAGAGGTCATGTTTCCAATTTCAGTGAATGTGTATTGAGTTCCCCTAAGTGAAAACACATGCTCTTTGGCCCTCCAGGAGTTTACAGACTGGAGAAGGGAAAGGATATGTACAAAAATAACTAACACAAAGCAGATGGATAAATTCTGCAAGAGAGAGTGGAAGCGCTCTAAGACGTGGATTTATACTGACTGAACAGGGAATCAGGAAGGCTTCTTAGAAGAACTGACACTTAAAGCAGGCCTTGAAGGATGGCTGTGACTGAACCTGAATAGCATGAGGAGTCTGACAGAGGAGAGTACATAGACGGAGATTTCAGAGTGGAGGGAATATCTTCAGCAAAGGCAAATGGCTTGAAAGCCCATAGTGTATCCAGGGATGAGATGTGACCAAAATGAATGTGTGGTGGGGAGCAGCCCTGGATGGCCAAAATGGAGGGTTTCTAATGCCCACTGAGAGTTGATCTTATACAGAATGGAGAGTCATCACAGACAAATTTGTAAAATGGCTGAAACAATACTGGATGAATGGGGACAAATGTTATTGTGATTATTACATGTTTTACCTAGAGTAATTGCATGCATCTTTCTGAGTAATTACACACTAAGGAAGTAGCATCACTGAGCTAAAAAACTGACTTCTGCTTCTGAATTTAATACTTTTTCCCATTAGTCCTAATCCAGGGGCTGTCAACTCTGGGCACAAAATAAGATCATCTGGAGGGTTCCCTTTTCTCCACACCCTCTCCAGCATTTATTGCTTGTAGACTTGAGGAATGCAAACTAGTACAGCCACTATGGAGAACAGTGTGGAGATTCCTTAAAAAACTGGAAACAGAAATGCCTTATGACCCAGCAATCCCACTGCTGGGCATACACACCAAGGAAACTAGAATTGAAAGAAACACGTGTACCCCAGTGTTCATCACAGCACTGTTTATAATAGCCAGGACATGGAAGCAACCTAGATGTCCATCAGCAGATGACTGGATAAGAAAGCGGTGGTACAGACACACAATGGAGTATTACTAAGCCGTCAAAAGAATACATTTGAATCAGTTCTAATGAGGTGGATGAAACTGGAGCCTATTATACAGAGTGAGGTAAGCCAGAAAGAAAAACACCAACACAGTATACTAACACATATATATGGAATTTAGAAAGATGGTAACGATAACCCTGTAGGTGAGATAGCAAAAGAGACGCAGATGTACAGAACAGACTTTTTGACTCTGTGGGAGAGGGAGAGGGTGGGATGATTTGGGAGAATGGCATTGAAACATGTATAATATCATATAAGAAACGAATTGCCAGTCTAGGTTTGATGCAGGGTACAGGATGCTTGGGGCTGGTGCACTGGGATAACCCAGAGGGATGGATGGGGAGGGAGGTGGGAGAGGGGTTCAGGAGTGGGAACTTATGTACACCCGTGGTGGATTCATGTTGATGTATGGCAAAACCAATACAGTATTATAAAGTAAAAACATAAAAAAAAAATCATCTGGAGAATTTTTTTTAAAATACCTACGTCTGGATCCTGCTCTCATAAATTTTGAGTTGCTCGATCTGGGATGGAGTGTGGGCATTGTTTTTGTTTGTTTTGTTTTTTTATTCCTCTAGCTGATTTCAATGCTTAGGCACATTAAAATCCACAAAGTATGGACTCTGGACCACCACCAGCAGCATCACCTGGGAGCTTTCCATAACTAGGAAAATAGGAAAAATTAGGTCCTAACCCAGACCTACTGGATCAGATTTGCTTTTTTTAAACAATAATATCCCCAGGTAGTTTGTAAACATCAAAATGTAAGAAGCACCTGTATATACAATATTGCCTACACGATTCCCACTTCTGGCAAGCCCATGTTAGCCTGAAAAGGGGAGACATAAACGCCCCAAAGCACTCAACATAAAGTGGTGGATTCATGTTGATGTATGGCAAAACCAATACAGTATTATAAAGTAAAAACATAAAAAAAAAATCATCTGGAGAATTTTTTTTAAAATACCTACGTCTGGATCCTGCTCTCATAAATTTTGAGTTGCTCGATCTGGGATGGAGTGTGGGCATTGTTTTTGTTTGTTTTGTTTTTTTATTCCTCTAGCTGATTTCAATGCTTAGGCACATTAAAATCCACAAAGTATGGACTCTGGACCACCACCAGCAGCATCACCTGGGAGCTTTCCATAACTAGGAAAATAGGAAAAATTAGGTCCTAACCCAGACCTACTGGATCAGATTTGCTTTTTTTAAACAATAATATCCCCAGGTAGTTTGTAAACATCAAAATGTAAGAAGCACCTGTATATACAATATTGCCTACACGATTCCCACTTCTGGCAAGCCCATGTTAGCCTGAAAAGGGGAGACATAAACGCCCCAAAGCACTCAACATAATTATTACTGGATCATGTAACAGAAATGTGAATAAATGAATCTCAAATTGGCCAGGTCAGGGCTTCATTGCATGGCACCAGATGACTTGAAGTGGAAGGAAAAGGGCTGGCAGGGGGAAGTGTTTGTTTAAGTAGAAGGAATTCCTGACAGAAGGACTAAGTTCTAAAATAATCAGAGGCAGATGGGGGTCAGCAGAAGCCCTCAGTGACTGGGACGTGACTTAGCACGTGTTCCTGACACAGCAGTCCGGGCTCATAGGACAGGGAGTCAACACCTGGGGTCTGCTCCTGGTTCAGCCCCGTGCTCCTCTGAGGACACAGGGCTTTCTCTTCCACCTCCATCCGTTCAAAGGACCACATGTCTACTGTCCTTTCTACCTGCAGCCGTTGAGCTTCAGGCCCCCAGTGTGTTGAAGTTAAAAGGAAAAGCTCAAAGCCAGCCATCACTTTGCTGCAACTGGAAGCAAAGACCATCATGGAGACAAAGAAATCAACTTTTAACTGCCCAAAGCTGCCATGGTCTGAATGTCTGTCTTCCTAATCCCAAATTCATATGCTGAAACCTAACCCAAAGGTGATGATTCTGGTAGATGTGGCCTTTGGGAGGTAATTAGGTCATGGCATGGGGCGGTCCTCATGAATAAGATTAGTACCCTTATAAAAGAGGCCCCCACAGAACTCCCAGGTCCCTCCTGCCATGTGAGGACAGGAAACGATGTCTACGACCTGGGAGAGGGCCCTCACCAGACCATGCTGACACCTTGATCTCTGACTTTCAGCCTGCAGCACCATGAGCAATAAATGCCGGCTGTCTATAAGCCACCCAGTCTGTGGGATTTTGTTATAGCAGCTTGAATGCACCAGGATGGAAGGCTTTACTAAGCACTCCCTTGGCTTCAGAAAATCATTATGAAATTGCAAATTTTTGCTTTGTTCTTAAAGCAGGAACCTAGTAAGGAGCCAAAAGTGCTCAAGGGCACAGAGAGCTGGTGAGAGCTGGAAGAGAATTTTTCAGCAAGAAAAAATTCATCTCAGAGCGAAATCAAATCTGGCAGAAATATCTACCACCCTCTCCTTCTATGCCTTCCAACTCATTTCTGAAGACCAGCAGAACCTCAGGATTCACATGGAAAAATACCTCACTTAGGTCTTCAATGTGTGCCTATAACCAACTTTCAGTGAGTTATGAAGCCATCCTGAAATTTGAAGCTACCCTCAGTAACCAATGTCCTTCTCTGTCTATTGATGGTGGGGAAACCCCAGGACGCTTCAGCCCTTGTCTCCTATCTAGAAAAGGACCAAAGGGTTAACCTCTCTTACCTTGATTAAATTCTAAAATGATTCACTTTCTAGCTTCCTAAAAATGTTATCCTGAAAACATAAATTCTAAATAAATAGCCAAATTGGCATGTACCCTGACCACACCTGGAGATGCTTAGACCCAAATCAGGTCCCTGCAGAGATACACAAAGCATACGAAAAGCAGCCTCCCTTCACCACTTACTGGAGACACACTACTCCTCACCCACATCCTGCAGGACTGAAGGACCTAAGCCACTCTTTTTGTTAAAAAAGACTCCATTTATGAGGAAAGAGTCTTTGGAAATCCCCTGACCTCACCTCACCACCTGCAAGCTAATCAGATCCCAGATTAGGATCTCCTGACTTTATGTACAGGACTTATGACCTGCCATGGAAATTCGAATTAAGCAATTAAGCCCGGGAAATGGGAACCAATCAGAACCTAACACCTAAGCCTTCCACAGAAGGTAATCAATTAGACGTCTACCCTATATAAGCAATGAAACCCAGAGTTCGAGGCTCCTCCCTACAGCCACTGCGTCAGTGTTGGTGGGAGCCCCAGCTTGAGCTTGGTTATAAAGCTCTTGCTTTTGCATCTGATACCGGCTTCCTGGTGGTCACTGGGAGATTTCGCAACTTGGGCATAACAGGACCATAAGTGTTCAGTAGATGTTTACTGGTATCTTCATCTTTATTGTTAATATTTTAGGTTGAACTCTATGAAATTGCTGTTTTTGTGGAGCAAAAACAGTCAGATATTGGCAAGTTCAGAAGTTCAAACTAGTATCAAGTTGACTAAAAGATGTTCTGACTTTAAAAAAATGTACAACGTGGGAGTTGCAAGTTTTATTTGGGGCAAAATGGAGACTACAGCCTGGGACACAGTATTTCAGATAGCACTGAGAAACTGCTCCAGAAAGATAGGGGGAAGGTCAGCATAAATATGCTTTTGATGAAAGGGAAGCACATGCAAGCAAGCATATATTTTTGCAGACGGTTTCTGCTAGCCATGAGGAGCAGATGTCACCTTGAAGGAATTTAGTGTTTTTCTAGATATGAGGAGATGCAAGAATAAAATCAGATCCTGAAAATATCTATCTGAAGACCAGTTCTGACAGTTTTTCCAGAGCACAGAGTGCCTCATTTCTGCTCTCCCACCCTGAACTTCCTGCTTAAGGTCAGCAGCTGCAGTGGCTTATGATACAATCCTTGTAGAGGTAGGTGCAAGTGTCCTCGGCAGGTGCCAATTTGTAGTTGACACGAGCACATGACAGAGTGATATTATAATAATATCCTATCAAGTGTTTTCTTTTTCAATATATTTATTTTTAATTGAAGCATAATAGCTTTATAATATTGTATTGGTTTCTGCCATACATCACCATGAATCAGCCACAGGTATACAAATGTCTCCTCTCTCTTGAACCTCCCTCTCACCTCCCACCCTATCCTGCCCCATCCCACCCCTCTAGGTTGTCATAGACTGCTAGTTGTAACTCCCTGAGTCATATAGAAGATTCCCGCTGGCTATCTATTTTACATATGGTAATATGTTTCCATGCTACTCTCTCCATTCGTCCCACCATCTCCTTCCCCAGCTGGGTCCACAAGTCTGTTCCCTATGTCTGTATCTTCATTGCTGCTCTGCAAATAAGCTCATCAGTACCATCTTTCTAGATTCCATATTTATACATTAATAAATGATATTTGTTTTTCTCTTTCTGACTTACTTCACTCTGTGTAATAGGCTCTAGTTTCATCTGCCTCATTAGAAATGACTGAAATGCATTCCTCTTGATGGCAAAGTGATATTCCATTGTGTATATGTACCACAGCTTCCTTCCCCATTCCTCTGTTGAGGGACATCTAGGTTGCTTCCATGTCCTAGCTATTATAAACAGTGCTGCAATGAACATTGGGGTACATGTATCTTTTTCAATTACTGTCAGGTATTTTCTATGAGCCAGGTGCTGTACAATCCAAGTAGTAGAAGATTTGCTAGCATAAAAACCAAATAAGACCATCAATAATACACAGAGGGATGGGGAGAAGTAGGCTTAGTACCAGACTCTTTCAGGCTCACCGACATTCAGACTGGGAGATGAGAAGGCATATTGCCTTTGCTGAATGTGCTAGGTAGAATCCTGGGATGACCCCTGTGACATTTATCTTTGTCTAATCCCTTGTGGGAGAAGGCAATGGCACTCCACTCCAGTACTCTTGCCTGGAAAATCCCATGGATGGAGGAGCTGGTGGGCTGCAGTACAAGGGGTCGCTAAGAGTCAGGCACGACTGAGCGACTTACTTTCACTTTTCATTTTCAAACATTGGAGAAGGAAATGGCAACCCACTCCAGTATTCTTGGCCTGGAGAATCCCAGGGACGGGGAGCCTGATGGGCTGCCGTCTACGGGGTCGCACAGAGTCGGACACAACTGAGATACCTCCATTGTGATTATGATCAAGGTTGTACTTAAAGGATTTTTCAACTGGCTTCGAGTTCATCAGAGGAGAGATTACCTGGGTAGACCTAATCTAATCACAAGTGCCTTTAAAAGCAAGAGTTTTCTCTGATTGAAAGCAGAAGTCAGAAAGCTTCTAAACACAGAAGATAAAGGAGTCCCTTTGAAGATGGAGGAGGTCAAATAGAAAGGAATGTAGGTGGCCTCTAAAAGCTAAGGGTCATCCCTACTGACAGCCAGCAAGGACTTGAATTCTACCATTAGCCCAAATGAACCTGGAAACAGATTCTTTCTTAGAGTCTCCAGATAGAAGCTCAGCCCAGACAACATCTTGATTTTGGTCTGGTGAGATCCTAAGCAGAGAACTCAGGTAAGCCCACCCCGACTTCTGACCTCCAGAACTATGAGCTCGTCAGTGGGGGTTAAGTCTCTAAATTGGCAGTAATTTGTGAGGCAGCAATAGAAAATGAACACGCCAAGGGAAAGACAACAGTGCAAGATGAGTCAAACAGTCACCACGAAGCTCTCAAGGCTCCAGTAGAACCCCAGCACAGCAGATATTCCTAAAGGACTTACCTTTACCTGGGACTTACCTGGGAGCTCTGATCTAATCAGAAGTGCAATCACTGAAGTCAAGATCTTTCAGAAGTACCAGGCCATAGAGGATGGGATGGGATGCCAGGCCACTGGAAACTAGGAGATGAAAAAGTAATATTAGAATTTCTAGTAGGTGCCTAAGTTTCACCTCTGTCTCCCCACCTGGGGTGGGGTTTAGTTGGACATAATATTGAAAACTGCAAAAGAGATGAGAGGCAGAATTCCATTAGCGTGTCCAGGATTCCGCTCTGGAGCTGAATTAGACAGGGGGGTTCAAGTGAGCTGCTGGAGTCAAGGGTGCAGTTACAAAAGGAAAGGAGGCCAAGAAGGGGTTGGTGGAGGCAGTGATTAGCCAGACAGCTCTCCTCATTCTCCCTCGGGTACAATTCACCTTGCACAGGCCTGCTTTGTACCTGTGAAATCTCCTTCAAAGGCCCACCTCTATTCTTCTCCATCATCTCTCTTTTTTTTTTAATTATTCATTTATTTTGGCTGTACCAGGTCTTCGTTGCAGCAAGTGGGATCTTTCACTGCAGTGCACAGACTGTCTAGGTGTAGTGTGCAGATTCCAGAGTACACAGGGTTAGTGGCTCTGCAGCATGTGGGATCTCAGTTCCCTGACCAGGGTTCAAACCTGGGTCCCCTGGATTGCAAGGTGAATTCTTAACCACTAGATCACCAGGGGAGTCCCCTCCATCATCTTCCCACTGTCCCTTGAAGGACCAGGAGAAATTCTTCTCTTCCAGGACATCTACCCTTGGAACAACTGCCTGAAGTCACCTTCCTACATCAGAACTCCAATTTTCAGAGAAGACCTCTGATCAACAGGAGGCATTTCAGACTTGATTAGTTCCAAGGGCAATGACCTCATTTCTTTGAGCAATAACCCACCCCATTTTGAGGCAGTTTTCATGGCTAAAGAGCTCCTCCTTGCCCTTAATAACTGTGATACCAGGAGAGTGAATCCCTCTCTGAGGCCCATTTTCCTCATTTGCAAATGGGAAAAAAATCAGTACCTTCCTCTAAAGATAGTTGGGAGGATTAAATAAAATAGTTCAAGTAAAAAAGGCTTTGAACTGTGTCTGACACTTTGTCAGGGCTTGACAAATGGGGTTGTTACATCGCAGAAAGAGATGTTATAATGTGTCTATTACAATGGCTGGTGCCCTGTAGGCGCTCAATGAATGGCAGCTCTTATCAGCCACGGCAGCTGTCTGAAGCCATGCAGAGTCCCAACTCCTCTCTTTTCAGCTGATACCTCCAAATACATGAAGACAGTTGTATGAGCTCCTGAAATAAAATGTATGATCAATAAATGCTATTTCCTTTATTTCCTAAATGTTCTCTTGTCCAAGTAAAAGGCCCACTTTTCAGGTCCTCTTCTTCCAGACAGCCCCTACCAGGTTTATAACTGCCTCTCTCCAAATGAACCCCCACCAACCAAAGAGAGTTCTAGCCATGTGGCTACATATTCAGTGAATATAGAGATGCCATTATCTACCTTCAACTGGAAAGAGCAGTTTTCCTAATTTGATGGTATTACTGTTTCAAATATAAAATCTGGACTTTTGATCACTTACATTTCCATCCACAGCTCTCTAATTTAATTTACTCCTTCAAGATAATTTGAAATTTTTATTCTCTTATCCATTATATTTGCTATTCTTTTCAGCTTTGTCATCTGAAAATTTGAGAGCCCGCTTCCCAAACCTCCATCATCATTTGGCACTAACTTTGTTTTTATATCTCATCTCCTAATGGATTTAAAGAAATTTGTGGCTAAAAAAAAACTTCCATGCTTTATGGTATCCTCTACAGTAGTAGCTTTTAAACTTTTTAAGAGAGAAATACATGGTGAGAAATACATTTAACACTGCAATTCAATTCATTTACACATATACATCCTGATAAAAAATATTTAATAAGATAACATTTATGATGGTCTCTGATATGCATTCTATTATATTTTAAATTTTTATTAATTATTGGTTGAGACCCACCTGATTGATTTCACAGTGTGTTAACAGATCCTGGTCTGTTGTTTGCAATATGCTGTTCTAGAAAATGGCTTTTTAAGTTTTCCACTAAGGTGGCTAAGTAAAGGTCATCTATGCTCTGGGGTAAGGTAGCATAGCTGCCCAAAGAAATCTTTGCTTTCGGAAAATCATTTAATAATTATATTAATTCCTTACTTCTACACGAAGCTCAAAAATAGGGTAGAACTTCCCTGGTGGTACAGTGGTTAAGAATCTGCCTGGCAACGCAGGGGACATAGGTTCAGTCCTTGTTGGGGATGATCCTACATGCTGCGAGCACCTAAGCCTGTGGGTCACAACTGCTGAGCCTGCGTGCTGCAACTACTGAAGACCACCTGTCACAAGAGAAGCCGCCCAGAAGCCCACCCACCACGACAAAGCAGAGTAGCCTCTGCTTGTCACAACTGCAGAAAGCCCGCGTGCAGCAACGAGGACCCCACACAACCAAACACAAATAAACACTTTTTTAAAAAATAAGGTCAAACTCATTTAGTCAAACTACTCAAATGTTAGATCTCCAAATGAAGTAAAATGAATTTAGTTAATCTGCTAATTTAAAGAAATTGAGATACTTCGAGGTAAAACTCTATAATATCATATAAACATCAAAAAAAAAAGGCTACATTATTTTTTTTTAGCTAGTAGAACAACTTGAGATGACCAGTACCTTGGACTTTCCAAAGGATCGAACCTGTGTCCCCTGCATTGCCAGGCAGATTCTTATCCACTCTACCACCAGGGAAGTTCTATCCTACTTTTGAGCTTCGTGTAGAAGTAAGGAATTAGTATAATTATTGAATGACTTTCCTGAAGCAAAGATTTCTTTGGGCAGCTATGCTACATTGCCCCAGAGTACAGAGGACCTTTACTTTGCCACCTTAGTGGAAAATTTTAAGTCATTTTCTAGAATATCATACTGCAAACCACAGGCCAGGATCTGTTACTGCATTGTGAAATCAATCAGGTGGGTCTTAACCAATAACTGATAAAATTTTAAACTATAATAGAATGGATGTCAGGGACCATCATAAATATAAATATTGCCTTATTAAATATTTTTATCAGGATATGTGTGTGTGTGTGTGTAAATGAATTGCAGTATTAAATGCATTTCTCACCACATATGCAGAACCTAACTCACTTAATCTGTTGTTTCGTGTGTGCTCACTCAGTCATGTCCTACCCTTTGCGATCCCGAGGACTGCAGCCCACCTGGCTCCTCTGTCTGTGGGATTCTCCAGTCAAGAATACTGCAGTGGCTTGCCATTTCCTTGTCCAGAGGATCTTCCCGACCCAGGATCAAACCCGCATCTCCTGTGTCTCCTGTATTGCAGGATTCCTTACCACTGAGCCACAGGGGAAGCCCTACAAAAACCAGACAGATATAAGATCTCAGATCCCAGAAGTGAAAGTCTCTCAGTTGTTTCCGACTCCTTGCCACCCCATGGACTGTAGCCAGCCAGGTTCCTCTGTCCATGGGATTCTCTGGGCAAGAATACCGGACTGGGTTGCCGTTCCCTTCTCAAGGGGATCTTCCCAACCCAGGGATGGAACTCAGGTCTCCGACACTGCAGGCAGATTCTTAACTATATGAGCCACCAGGGAAGCCCAATGTTCTGTGATACCCATTGAGTCAGACAGTGGTGCAATTCAGGCAGTCTAAAATCGTATATATGATTTTTAGTTCCTTAAATTCAACAGTATTCCATAATTTCATCTTTAGGGGTAGTGTTCCTAGCTAAGAAATTTTCATAGATAATTCACAGGTAAACTTACCAGTCATATTTATCGCAAACACTGTACTACTGCCATCCCCATAGAGGCAGTTGTATCAGAGACCTATGATCATTTAATCACAGCTGCTGGGCTGGAAGAAGCACAAGCTGGAATCAAGATTGCCGGGAGAAATATCAATAACCTCAGATAGGCAGAAATATCAATAACCACCCTTATGGCAGAAAGTGAAGAGGAACTAAAAAGCCTCTTGATGAAAGTGACAGTGGAGAGTGAAAAAGTTGGCTAAAAGCTCAACATTCAGAAAACAAAGATCATGGCATCTGGTCCCATCACTTCATGGGAAATAGATGGGGAAACAGTGGAAATAGTGGCAGACTTTATTTTGGGGGGCTCCAAAATCACTGCAGATGGTGACTGCAGCCATGAAATTAAAAGACACTTACTCCTTGGAAGAAAAGTTATGACCAACCTAGATAGCATATTCAAAAGCAGAGACATTACTTTGCCAACAAAGATCCATCTAGTCAAGGCTATGGTTTTTCCTGTGGTCATGTATGGATGTGAGAGTTGGACTGTGAAGAAGCTGAGTGCTAAAGAATTGATGCTTTTGAACTGTGGTGTTGGAGAAGACTCTTGAGAGTCCCTTGGACTACAAGGAGATCCAACCAGTCCATTCTGAAGGAGATCAACCCTGGGATTTCTTTGGAAGGAATGATGCTAAAGCTGAAACTCCAGTACTTTGGCCACCTGATGCGAAGAGTTGACTCATTGGAAAAGACTCTGATGCTGGGAGGGATTGGGGGCAGGAGGAGAAGGGGACGACCGAGGATGAGATGGCTGGATGGCATCACGGACTCGATGGACATGAGTCTGAGTGAACTCTGGGAGTTGGTGATGGACAGGGAGGCCTGGCGTGCTGCGATTCATGGGGTCACAGAGAGTCCAACACGACTGAGAGACTAAACTGAACTGAACTGAACTGGTGCTGTCTTAGGGAGACTGGAAACTACTGGAGCAGGACAGAGCCATCTGAATTCTCTGATATGAACACAAGTAGGAAAACACTGCCTCTTTCAGAGACCTGGTCAAGACGGGCTGGATCTGAGAGTGTCTCCAACAAGCACTGTATCTGCAGACTAGGTGGAGATGGTGGTTGTTATTGTTCAGTCACCAATTGTGTCAAACTCTTTTGTGACCCCATGGCCTGTAGCCCACCAGGCTCCTCTGTCCATGGGGCTTTCCAGGCAAGAATACTGGAGCAGGTTGCCATTTTCTTCTCCAGGGGATCAAACCCACATCTCCTGCACTGGCAGGCAGATCCTTTACTGCTGAGCCACCTGGGACACCCAGGTGGGAGTTGGACCACATATCAAATGGCTACAGATCTAAGTCCCAATAAAATTCTTTCCAAAGTCCAGTTAATACAAACTAAGAGTTTCTCAAAATGGCTGTCATCACATTTATGTTTTCAGGTTTGGAGAACTCATTGCTTTTAGGTTCAGAAAGATCTGAAAAAGCTGGTGATGGGCATTTCCACAGCACATGAATCTCTGAATCCCACTTGATCCCAGGCACCCAGTGAGTGCAAATCCAGACTGCCACCTCTGACAGGGAGAAGGGGTGGCCTGGCATTGTTCTGTTCTCAGGTACAAGGATGCTGTTGATTACAAATGGTCTACTGAACCCAGCTGCTGCTTCTTAAAAACCCAATAGAAATGAAGCAGTCATTGATTTGAGACTTGAAGTATATATTTCTTAAATGTTTGGGGGAAAAAAATTTTGCCCAAACATATGTAACATCTGCTGATGGGTTAAAAAGAGAAGGCATATGGAGCCTGAGGGTGTAAATATAGTTTTAATTCAAATAACCCCTCCTGTTTCTTCAGTATAAGAAATGAGAGGCAGCAGGCTTGTACCACTTAACTGAAGACTCCTCGAAGGCAGGAATTATGTTTTACTTATGTTTCTTTTTTCCTAGGCTTGACCGCTTCCTTAGTGCATTTTGAACACAAACAACCCTTGTTAAATGAGTGTTTATAATCTTAATAATAATAGTAAAATTAAAAAGCAAATCAGAAGCTCATATAAATGAACCAAGTCCACCCTCAGCTCAAATCCTGCCCCTGATAACTGTCTACTTGAGGCAGATTACTTAACCTCTCCAAGGTAGGGTTATAATTTTTAAAATGCAGATGAAAATGCAAAGAAAGAAGGTATATATGTGTACAGACAGCTGATTCACACAAACTAACACAACACTGTAAAAGCAACTATATCCAATAAAGGCTAATTTTAAAAAATGCAGATGACATGACCATTGGGTTGATCTACCAGGATTAAGTAACAGAATTCACGTGATGTGCTTAGTGCAGTGCTTAGGACCCAGTAAGTCTTGAATAAATGGAAGGTTTTTTAAAAAGTAAAACAGGGGACTTCCCTGGAGGTCCACTGATTAAAACTCCAAGCTTTTAATACAAGGGGCACAGGTTCAATCCCCCAGTCAGGGAACTAAGATCCCAGCATGCCACTGCCAAAAAACAAACAAATAAATAAAGATAAGAAGCCTAGAGTTCTGTCTGCTGATCCTGGGCAATGAAATCATCTCCAACTGAGGATCCTGTAGCCTAGCTCCCTTGGCAGTTTCAAGAGGCTCTTCAGCTGGCTGGTCGCTTGCACACACCTGACACGTGAGCACCAGCCGGAGAACCTCAGCAAGCAGGCTGGGGAGGCAGGGAGATTAATTGAAGACTTTTATTATTGTTATTTTTAGTTACAAAACTGCAGGAAAACAGTTCCTGTCGGCGGGTGCCTCTCTCGCTGCAAGGCAACAACGCAGGTGGGAGGAGGGCTGACCATTAACCACTGGGAAGCAGGGAAGGAAATCGAGACAGGAAATGGCAGCAAGATGTCCTTCCTCTGGGTCACTCGGGCGCAGCCGCAGGCCAGCGCGCTCAGAGCCGGGGATCGGCCCCAAACAAAGCCAGGCCAGAGGAAACGGCCAGCCATCGGATGTCAAACCCAAAATAAATCGGGCAGGCTTCCTTCTGACACCGAGGGACCAGCTCTGCTTCTGCTTGGCTCCCAAATGCTCACGAAAAGTCTGGGAATCTGTCTCGAAATAAAGTGCTTTCGTTATGGATGAGAGTTAGATGCCCAAGTAGCAGAGGATAGGAGCGTAGCTTCATATAACTTTCCTGAGCCTCTGCTTTCCAGTCTGTGAAATGGGGATTTCCAGGGCTGCTATGGAGACCAGAAGCATAAGATGATGACATTGGGCTTGTTGTGACTCTAGGAATTCTGTTGACTCCTCTCAGGATAGAAAATGAAAATCCAAACCTTGACAGTCCCTATGCCCCCAACTGAGGCAGGGCAAACCCAGTCTGCCTGGGGACCCTTAAACTCCACTGAGGATGAGAGATGCTGCTTCCAGAGGCACCACATTTATGCCTTTGATCAAAGCTTCTGAAGAACATTTGCTTCCCTTTTGATTTTTTTAAATGTCGGCTTTTCCAGACAAGTATTTTTTAAGGAATATATTTTGTCAATATTACAAATTAAGCCCAAAGGGATAAATGAATGAAATAAATGCTTGTTGTGATAGCTTTTATCCCCACAAATCGTTTACTCCCAATACTATTTTTATCGTCAATATTTCAGCGTTGGGGAGAGTGATTCAGAACACAGGCTAGTAGTCGAATAGATCTGAGTTCAATATCCATATCCTAAGCCTTCTGGATGAATGACTGGACATTTAAACTTATCTATGCCTCAATCTGCTCATCTGTAAAATGGGAGAAATAAACACATGATACAAAACCCCGCATTTAATGGTAACTAGTGAGTTTATGATGCATCGAGACCATAAAGTTTTGCAGTCTTATTTTTCAATAAATTGGCAGGTTCATATTCATTCACTCAGCATTTATTCCAGACCTATTGCCCTGGGCATCATATGAAACAATTAACTTGCTAGTGAATAGTGCTGGATCACTCAGTCTAGTTAAGGACAGAAACACGTAAACTATTGCAATTCCATGCAGCGAATGCTGTCCCAGAGGAAAGTTCTAAATTCATTTGGTTTCCAAAGAAGGGTGTGGTTAAGAATCGCCTTGCAATGTAAGGGAATCCCTGGTCCGGGAAGATTCCACATGCCAAGGAGCAACTAAGCCTGAGCACTGAGACTGCTGAGCCCCAGGGCTGCAACTACTGAAGCCCATTTTCCAGGATCGCTGCTCCACAAGAGAAACCACTGCAGTGAGAAGTCCATGCACCAAAAGGAGAAGGAGCCTCTGCTTGCTGCAACCAGAGAAAGCCAGTATGCAGCAACGAAGACCAACTGCAGCCAGTAAATACATGAATCTTAAAAACAAAAGAAGGTATAATTGCTAAAACATAGAAGTTCTTTGAAATTTTTTGAGGAGAGGGAGAGAGGTGTGATGGAAGGAAGGGATGGGGTAAAACATGGAAAAGAAAGTGTTAGTCACTCAGCTAAGTCTAACTCTTTGCAACCCCGTGGACTGTAGCCAGCCAGGCTCCTCTGTCCATGGGATTCTCCAGGCAAGAATACTGGAGTGAGTAGCCTATCCCTCCTCCAGCAGATCTTCCCGATCCAGGAATCAAACTGGAGTCTCCTGCATTGCAGGTGGATTCTTTACCATCTCAGCCACCAGGAAGCTCAAAAGATGGAAAATTCTCACTAAATTAACCTTTTTTAAACAAAAATATGGGTTTGGGGAATGCAGAAGTAAAGACCACAGCTCAACTTTCAAGACGCATGCATCATCTCAGAACATGAATGGAAACCAACAATTACGGAACAGGGTTTACTGTCTTACTTTGATCGCAGACATCTAACCTCCAGAACTGTGAGACTATAGATTTTTGTTGCTTATATCACCCAGTTTGGAGTACTTTGTGAGGGCTGTCCTAGCAGACTACTATAATAATATCCTTACAAGAAATAAAGATCTCAACAGATTTTCAGTCATCCACACTGCAAAGACAGCACTCTGATTCTGTCTGGTTGTCTCGGTGAAATAAAAGTCTTTCCGCCTGATCTCTGGGCAGAGGAAACTCAGGGAAACAGCTGAAAAGGCATGATCTGGAGACCAGAACAAGAAGTGGGTGTCTCTGTGACTATCTCTATTCCTCCATCCAGTCGGAGGGTACCAACTTGATTAGTACCGCCTTCCCTGGTGGCTCAGATGGTAAAGAATCTGCCTGCAATGCAGGAGACTGGGGTTCAATCCCTGGGTCAGGAGAATCCCCTGAAGAAAGAAATGGCAACACACTTGAGTATTCTTGCCTGGAAAATTCCATGGACAGAGGAGCCTGGCAGGCTACAGTCCATGGGGTCGCAAAGAGTCGGATAAGACCGAGTGACTAACACCTTTGCGCTCACCTTCAATGATAGTTTAGGCTTTATAGTCAAGGATGTTTTAACAAATGTACAGTAAATACATGTATAGCAGACTAGCTCTTCAAAAAGAAAAATGTGTATGTATCTATATGTTTACTATAGATTTTAACAATGTATACATGGCATCCAATTTACAAATATTAATATACTTGGTTGTAAATTTCTAGCCAATGCAGTCTCATGGAATGCTTTCATTGATTTTTGCCAAAATTTGCATCCAGTGCCAACTGATAATTACAATTAAACCATGACTGATAAATGGAGTTGCTTCCCACTCACTAACTCTCTTCCCCATGAATGTGATGTCCTTAAATCTGCTACGTGGTTTTCTGTTGAACTAATTTCTCACCCTTGTATGAATTATATTCATTAAACTGAACATTTTCCAGCTCTGGCCGTAAGTCAAACTCTAATTTACACTATCTACTGATCTCAGTGGTATAAATACCACACAAAGACCAATTTCAAGCTACTGTAGAGTCATCATCAAATGCAGATTTGGGAGGAAATGCATAATAATGCTCCTTTATGTAATGTTTCTACCATACAGAGGCCATAGCTATAGAAGCCAAGAACATAGACTAAATGTACTAAAACATTTAGACAATGATGGATTTTATGTATTACTGTCTTTGGTTTTGGTATAATGCTTTTAATGTTGAGTTTGTATCACTTAATTTCTCATTAATAGCTGTGTTTAACAATCAGCTTTCAAAATACATAAAAAATTAACAATTGGCTCTCATAGTCTGGTGCAAGTCAGTCCAGCACACCACTGCATGTGGCTATTACCAACTTGTAGCTTTCCCCAACTTATAGCTTTTTCAAGCTATAGCCTGAAGAGGAAATAACTGCACCTAATACAATATCCAAAATCACTGTGGACAGTTGTGGCAGCCACAAAACTCAAAGACACTTCCTCCTTGGAAGGAAAGCTATGACAAACATAGACAGTGTATTAAAGAGCAGAGACACACTGCTGACAAAGGTCTGTATGGTCAAAGCTATGGTTTTTCCAGTAGTCATGTACAGATGTGAGAGCTGGACCATAAAGCTGAGTTGAGTACTGAAAAATTGATGCTTTCGAACTGTGGTACTGGAGAAGACTCTTGAGAGTCCCTTGAACAGTAAGGAGATCAAATTAGTCAATCTTAAAGGAAATCAACCCTGAAATTTATTGGAAGGACTGATGCTGATGCTTAAGTTCTAATACTCTGGCCACCTGATACAAAGAGCCTACTCACTGGAAAAGACCCTGATGCTGGGAAAGACTGAGGGCAGGAGGAGAAGGGGGTACAGAGGATGAGATGGTTAGATGGCATCACCAACTCAATGGACAAGAGTTTGAGCAAACTCCAGGAGACAGTGAAGGACAGAGAAGCCTGGCGTGCTGCAGTCCATGGGGTCGCAAAGAGTCAGACATGACTTACTGACTAAACAACAACACAATATTAGTCTTTTTCCTTCTACCATGCCTCACCCGAGAGGCAACCCATAGGGTTCAGCATCATCAGTCATAACTATTGATTATATTTTCATGATGTACACCAGCCTGTGAGTCCTTGAGATCAGGGACCATGTGGCCACAGCATGGAGCACAGAGTTGGACATACTGTAGCTTCTCAGTGAATGTTTGCAGAACCAGTGACCTAAAATTGTTACCTAGTACTCCAAGCAATCACAAGTCTACTTAGGGTACATGATAATTTTTCTTCCTTCATCATCCCTTTTCCAATCAATTATGGACAAAAATGGCATAAAAATTAACAGACAAAATGAACTGGGCCTACAGTCATTCTTGTCCTCCTCTTCTACTCTTATTTGTTAAAGCATGGCTGTTTGGCTTGATGGGGGAATAAATAAAATTGTCTGAATGTAACCCTAGGAGCCCTCTCTGGAGTCTTGCACTACAAATTCCGCTAGAGTCCAGCAGAAGGGGCCACATCCAGTGGGACCAGTAACTTCCACCCTCTAGAAAGAGGATAGAGCAAACAAGCGTAAATCGCTCAGTCATGTCTGACTCTTTGCGACTCCATGGACTGTAGCCCGCCAGGTTCCTCTGTCCATGGGATTTCCCCGGCAAGAATACTGGAGCGAGTTGTCATTTCTTCCTCGAAGGTATCTTCCTGACCCGGGGACTGAACCTGCATCTCCTGCAGGCAGATTCTTTACCATTTGAGCCACCAGGAAAACCCAGAAGAAAAATATTTAACCTCTTATAGGCCCTGAGGTTTCTAGCTGATGAACAGATAAAGTACCCAGACAACTTCTACCTATAGTCAGCAGCCCAACCAGGGCCTACCAGCTACCAGGCAAGTGTGTATTCCCCACCGACCTGGGTACCCTCTCTGAACTGTGCTGTAAAAAAAAAGAGTCCCGCAGAGGTGCAGTCCAACCACCAGGATGGAAATCCACACCAGGGGTCTATCCATGCCGTGGCCAAGCACATCTTTCTGGGATGATGAGAAAATCAGGGGTCCACCCCTTCTCTTCTGTCAATGCCCACTGCCCCCGCCCCGACCTCTGTTAGTTTTTTACTTTCCCAGTAAAGCCTGTATTATAACCCAAACTGTGTAACACTGTTGAATTGGCATCAAATCCAAATGAGACTCATTTGGTGGAACAGGAAGGGTCCCAGAAGGAGCCCACGATGTTCTGCATTAACTGGGAATCTACGCATGTAGGGGGAAGTCTGAGCCAAGAAATCAGGCGGCCAGGAGCCCAGCAATCCCCCAAATAGATGTTTTTGAGATCTCTAGTCCTCAAATAGCTTATCTCTGAATTTCCAATAACACACAAGCTAAAAAACAAGACAGTCAAACAAAACTCTAAATGCCCCTTAGTGCCACAAAGCCCATTGAGCTACCGCATTTGATGTCATGCGATCTTTACTGGTGATTTCTTATTGATGCCCACGGGGACCTGGGGGCTCACTGTGCATAGTCCAGAACCTAAAGGGCATCTCTGTTCCAGGATTGTTTGGGATACAATGAAAGAGGTATAACAGATGCGATTCTGCCAGATGTTGTGACAAATCAATATGTATTTAATAACAAACAAATGGTAAAAGGTGAGTCTTAGTTCCTTGAAGGCTCTACAGATGATCTGATGAGAAGAAAAAAAGGTTCCCAAAAGATGCCAAATTATACACCAGCAGATTTTGTCCCTTTAAGTCTTTTTCAATCATTATTGGGAAGGGAACACCCAGGGTCATCAGTAAGATGCAGTCAAATGCAAGACGCTTCTGTGTGGAATCTTGAAAAATATTTCGAGATAACTTCTGGAGCACCTCATGGTCAGACCACTAAAAGAACAGCAAGTTCTTCATGCTTCTTCAAGGTTCAAGGGCTGTGCAGAACTGAGTTGATTCAAGTCCAAAAGAAAGTGGAATCCAATTTTATGTTATTCTCTGATTCCTCTGCAAAGATAGAATAATTCTTTGCAGGACAGAAAATGAAACTGAACTTTGCTTCTCATGAAGTACAGTTCAGCAGTGGTGAGCACACAGGGCTGTGGTCTTCACATCAACCCAGCCCCCACCCAACAACTGCTCCTACTATCACATGCTGCTACTGGGCTGAGCTGTGATGGTGTTTACAGGGGACATCAGAGAGCAATAGCCACTACTTAGCCAAACCTCCAGGTGGCTCAGTGGTAAAGAATTCACCTGCCAATGCAGGAGATGCACGTTTGATCCCTGGGTTGGGAAGATCCCCTGGAGAAGGAAATGGCAACCCACTCCAGTATTCTTGCCTGGCAAATCCCATGGACAGAGGAGCCTGGTGGGCTATAGTCCATAGGGCTGCAAAGAGTTGGACACAACTGAGTAAGCATGCAGCCAAACTCAGCAGCGGGACCATGTTCATTTAAGACACTGAGGTCAAAGTGTTTCAATTCTTAAAAGTTACACTGGTGCCACAAAGCACAAAAAATAAAATCCTTTCATGCTGAGATCTGATTCTGTCTGCAAAGGACCACATGGGCTATGAAAGCTCCTTCACACTCACCAACAAACAAATAAAATCCCAACTTATTTAGCCTATCCTAAAAGTCACTTGGAAAACACTAAATTATTTTGGGCAGTGAAACCCTGTTTCATGAAAATCTACAGGGATCACTGTATGTATGAGTATGAAGGGCTTTTGAGTTTGAAATGGAGGAATCATAATCCATACTTGGCACCATTATTTTTATAACTAGCACAGTGGTCCCTTTTGAAATTGCTTAGGGGGTCATTAGCAGTGAAAGGATAGAAATCTAAGACTTCTATATCATGATTACTTCTTTCTACAAATGATATGTATTTTTTATGTTGGGAATTAGATTATTGGTTGAGACAGTTAAGTCATTGTTGTTCGACTCTAAGTAATATCTGACTCTTTGCGACCCCATGGACTGCAGCACTCCAGGTTTCCCTGTCCTTTACCATCTCCCAGAGTTTGCCCAAACTCATGTCATTGAATCGATAATGCCATCCAACCATCTCATCCTCTGTTAGGTAATTACCAACAGGAAAAAGAAAAAAAAAAAAACCAGCACAAACACAATAGCATGCAACTCTAGGCTGCTGACACATACCTCTAACTCTGGCCCTATAGAGAAGATGCTTTTTGAATAGAGAAAAAAAGGCAGGAGTAATGGCAGCCATAGCCACAGAATCTGGTTACAATAAATGCTGTCAAGAAATGGTATGCGATACGACATTAATTGTGATTGAAGAGCTGTACTTACAGTTTCTGTCTGCAGACTCCCAGATGTTTCCTGTGTGCTACCTGAACCCAAAGCCCTGTGTGGAAGATTGAAGGTCACTGCAAAACTCAAATGTTAATAGCTTGGTTTTGATGGAATCAAAACATCACTATATCTTCCATAACCTATTTATTTATTACAGGGCTTCCCAGGAGGCTCAGTGGTAAAGAATCTGCCTACCAATGCAGGAGACATGGGTTCAATTGCTGGATTAGGAAGATTCCCCTGGAGGAGGAAATGGCTACCCACTCTAGTCTTCTTGCCTGGAGAATCTCATGGACAGAGGAGCCTGGAGGGCTACAGTCCACAGGGTTGCAAAAAGTTGGACACGACTGAGCACACATACACACACACATTTATTCATTATACACCTGCCTTCTACCTGGCACTGCTGTTTTCACATACAACAGTGTAACATAAAGACAATCTTGTGATATAATATTAAGTGAACAAAGAAGGCAACCTACATACACGCAAGGCTCACCTTTATATAGTTCACACCTTCTCAACAAATACCTACAGCAATTGTATTCAACAATCTCTAGCTGTATTTAGAGCGCTAGAACTAGCTCATTTTTTCCCTTAAAAAAAAAAACAGCATATTTTTTTCAGGGTTAGTATAGTTGTTGGGCTTTTTCTTTAAGATTTTTTTAATGTGGACTATTTTTTAAGTCTTTATCGAATTAGTTACAATATGACTTCTGTTTTACGTTTTAGGTTTTTTGGCCACGAGGCAGGTGGGATCTTAGTTCCCCAACCAGGGATCAAGTCTGCACCCCCTACATTGGAAGGCAAAGTCTTAATCACTGGACCATCAGTGAAGTCCCAGGACAGCTGTTTTGACTCTTCAATCCAGCACGTGACAACAGTGCAAACTGTGCTTACCCTAAAGATACAGGATAATTCTTAGAGGGCTCTGAAACCCACCGCGTGAGGAGCATCTGAGATTTTTAAAGATATTCATGTCGTAAGCGCTTAGCATTCAAACCTAAAATAAATGGTTTCAAGATGGACAATATAACACTGATTACCAAACTCCAAATTAACATTCATGTTCCACTTCTAAGATGATACACCTGGTTTTGATTACCAGTGTGCTTAATTTTTCTAATAACTACAAATTGGCAGATTACACCTCACATAGTCATTGAATTTCAGTGTTTTGAAGACAGTCCTATCTGTGTTTCAACAACCTTCTCAGTATTTTCAGATCTAGTCATCAAATCATAGTGGCAGATACACAAAAGCACAAAGTCCCATGATTTAGGAATTTATAGACTCCAATAACATAGATGTATGTTTAAAAGTTAAATTATAAGAAATTATTTATAACTTTAACGTTTTAAGACAATACTAGAAGAGGTGTCAATTTTGGTGCATGAAGGAATATATAGATTCAAACTCAGATCTGACTAGCTCCAAACCCTGTGCTCTTGCTTTAGACAACAGCTATTTCCAGAAAGGTCTGCCTAGCTTGCTCTCTCCACTAACCTTGGAATTTGTCTTTTAGCAAAATGTCTCTGAAAGGCTTGGCTGTCTTTCACAAAGAGGAGGCATCAGGCAATTGAGAGATGGGAAGACCTTGACACAAGTCCTGGAGGCTGGTCTGCACAAGGGACTCTGGAATGTTCTTCCCCAGCAGGGGCATCTCATGTCTTTGCTGTGCTGGAACATTGAGGATACGCCCCTTAATGCCCTTGCTGCCTCAGCAGGCTCCCTTGCCCTCTGACTTCCAGCTGGGCTCAGTTAATAAGGGTTATGAAGAAAGAGTTAAGGTGGACTACAGTACATCTGGGAGATTTGTCTGCCAGGCTTCTGCACTACAGAGTCACCGAGTCCTGTGTAGGAAGGCCGCAGCTCCTGTTTTGCGATCAGGCCCCCAGAGCTACAGTTGCCGGGTGCTACTGACAACTCTCTCCCCTACCCTTTTAGGCCCTGATGTTACAAATGTCCACACCTTGCCATCTTCCCCTCGTAGCTTCCATATATCTTGTCCCTTCCTCCATAAACAATCCCTTTATGAATTCTCCTCAAATTACCCAATTTGATTATGCACCTGTCTCCTTTCTGCCAAAACCATAGCTAACACAAACACTGAGAGACTCAGGAAGTCTCAAAAAGGTGATATTTGATTTGAGTCTTGAAGGATGAGTGTAATCCTATCAAATAAAAAAGGAAGTATCAACAGCCACAGGCAAGTAAAATATCTCCTTCCAAGAGCACTACAGCCCTGGTGGCTCACTTCCATGGGACATCACTTATACTGTGTTCTACATGGGTGTCATCTGGAATTAGGCAATAGCATCATAATTGCAGGACTGAAGTTTAGTCCATATCCAAAGGTGCATGCAAAATACTATTTTCCAAATTTTCCACAGTTTGGCTTTGGTTTCTATTTCAAACAATCCATCCCATAGAAAACAAAGTTTCTAAATCAATTTGAGATTTCTACTCAAACTGAAATGGGGCTATCTGGAGATTTAAAATTTTTTTCAAAAAAAAAAAATGTCAGCAAATATTTCAAAAAGACACAACAATGTTCAAGGACATTTTATTTCTTTGGAATACACTAACCCACTCCAGTGTTCTTGCCTGGAGAATCCCAGGGACCGGGGAGCCTGGTGGCTGCCGTCTATGGGGTCGCACAGAGTTGGACACGACTGAAGCGACTTAGCAGCACAGCAGCAGCAACTCAGCATTTGTTAAGAGTTTGGTGTGGAACTAGTGTTATATGTTGTAACAGTGTGGGTTAGTGTTATCTGGTTCAGTGCTAGAGTTCAGGGTGGCCCATGAAAAGAGGTTCTGCCAAGCAGCTGACTAGGCTGAACGTGATTCAGGAGCACATTTAGTCTCCATATGAGAACAAATTATTTTTAGGACTTTGGTTCATCGACTGTTTGTATGCAAATAGGAATGCTAATTATACATAAGTTTTATCTCCTCGGTACAGCAGCTCAGCACCACATCTACTTGGAAGTCTTCTTGCAGAACTTTTTCTTTGTAAGAATTGAGTCGCTTTTAAAATACATTTCTTTTAAAAAACAAAAAGTCAGTCTAGTAACTAATTTACATTGACCTTCCATCTAATTAGTGCCCACCAGCAAAGTTTAACCACAGCTTAACTGGAATGATAGCAAAAATTTAGCCAAAAGCATTAGAATATAATCTGTAGGATCCCAAATGGCTAACAAACACATGAATAGATGCTCAACATCACTTATTATTAGAGAAAAGCAAATCAAAACTACAATGAGATATCGCTTCACACTGGTCAGAATGGCCCTCACCAAAAAGTCTACAAACAATAAATGCAGGAAAGAGTGAAGAAAAGGGAGCATTCTTGCACTGTTGATGGGAATGTAAATTGATACAGCCACTATGGAAGACAGTGTGGAGATTCCTTTAAAAAACTAGGAATAAAACCACCATATGACCCAGCAATCCCACTCCTAGGCACATAACCTGAGGAAACCAAAATTGAAAGAGACACATGTATCCCATTGTTCACTGCAGTACTCTTTACAACAGCTAGACCATGGAAGCAACCTAGATGTTCATCAACAGATGAATGGATAAAGAAGCTATGGTGCATATATGCAATGGAATATTACTCAGCCATAAAAAGGAATGCATCTGAGTCATTTCAAATGAAGTGGATGAACCTAGAATCTATTATACAGAGTGAAGTGAGTCAGAAACAAAAGATAAATACTGTATTCTAACACATATATGGAATCTAGAAAAATGATACTGAAGAATTTATTTACAGGGCAACAGTGGAGAAACAGACATAGAGAACAGACTTATGGACACGGGGAGAGGGGAGGAGAGGATGAAATGTATGGAAGGAGTGACATGGAAACTTACATTACCATATGTAAAATAGATAGCCAAAGGGAATTTGCTGTATGTCTCAGGAAACTCAAACAGGGGCTCTGTATCAACCTAGAGAGATGGGATGGGGAGCAAGATGGGAGGGGGTTTCAAAAGCGGGGGGTATATGTATACCTATGGCTGATTCATGTTGAGGTTTGACCGAAAACAACAAAATTCTGTAAAGCAGGTATCCTTCAATAAAAAATAAATTAATTTTTAAAGAAGAATATAATCTATAGGATCCATGAGGCACACTGAAATCTTTTCAAATCCAGATTATGAAAAAAAAAAACCTTGAAATAAATAATTAGAAGCAGAAACGGCCACCCATTCAATCTGCTGAGCTACAGCATTTACTTAATAAGGTTAATGGCAATAAAACTGGAACAGAGGAGAAGAGTGGAAAAAACCTCCATACACAAAGGCCCAACTGAAGCCAAAATTAAGTATGCTGATCCTTGCTTTCAACCTGAGATAAGATGTGGCAACGCTAGTGCTTACCACGGATTAAGCATATGTTTGGAATTCCTGTTTCTTTTTGTGCATTCACACACCACCTGCTGGGGAAGGCCACAAACCTGTGAGATCATTGGAAACCAGGACACAGACCGATCTTTCCCTCTTGGTGTAGTAACCCCAAGTGCCTCTCACAAACACCAAACCGAGAGCTGGACCACAGGAAACAAGGCTATGGTTTTCTTCCTAGCCAGCGGCACTAAGAAAAGCATCTGTGGTGTTCTGTGCCTAAGGCACAAGGACAGCTCTGGCTCAAAATTCTTGTTTCTGTTGTCCTGTCATTATACAGCTGGGAGCTCTCTGCAGTTCCACTGACTGGATGAGGGAGGAAAAGTCATCCTCCATTTTCCTTGATCACTCACCCCATCCAGCTTCTTTCAGTTCAGTTCAGTTGCTCAGTCATGTCCATCTCTTTGTGACCCCATGGACTGCAGCACACCAGGCTTCTCCGTCCATCACCAACTTCCTGAGCTTGCTCAAGCTCATGTCCATCGAGTTGGTGATGCTATCCAACCATCTCATCCTCTGTCGTCCCCTTCTCCTGCTGCCTTCAATCTTTCCCAGCATCAGGGTCTTTTCTTTTTTTGTAAAAATGAATTTATTTATTTTAATTGGAGGCTAATTACTTTACAATATTGTATTGGTTTTGCCATATATCATCATGAATCCACCACAGGTATACATGTGTTCCCCATCCTGAACCCACCTCCCTCCTCCCTCCCCGTACCATCCCTCTGGGTTGTCCCAGTGCACCAGCCCCAAGCATCCTGTATCCTGCATCGAACCTGGACTGGCGATTCATTTCATATATGATATTATACATGTTTCAATGCCATTCTCCCAAATCATCCCACTCTCTCCCTCTTGCACAGAGTCCAAAAGACTGTTCTATAATCTGTGTCTCTTTTGCTGTCTCGCATACAGGGTTATCGATACCATCTTTCTAAATTCCATATTTATGCATTAGTATACTGTATTGGTGTTTTTCTTTCTGGCTTACTTCACTCCATATAATAGGCTCCAGTTTCATCAACCTCATTAGAACTGATTCAAATGTATTCTTTTTAATGGCT
>SJXQ01009667.1:72597-90693 GCA_006408695.1 Aepyceros melampus | reverse complement strand
TTGACCATCTGGTGATGTCCATGTGTAGAGTCTTCTCTTGTGTTGTTGGAAGAGGGTGTTTGCTATGACCAGTGCATTTTCTTGGCAAAACTCTATTAGTCTTTGGCCTGCTTCATTCCGCATTCCAAGGCCAAATTTGCCTGTTACTCCAGGTGTTTCTTGACTTCCTACTTTTGCATTCCAGTCCCCTATAATGAAAAGGACATCTTTTTTGGGTGTTAGTTCTAAAAGGTCTTGTAGGTCTTCATAAAACCGTTCAACTTCAGCTTCTTCAGCATTACTGGTTGGGGCATAGATTTGGATAATTGTGATATTGAATGGTTTGCCTTGGAGATGAACAGAGATCATTCTGTCGTTTTTGAGATTGCATAGGTACCCAATATGCTACTGGAGATCAGTGGCGAAATAACTCCAGACAGAATGAAGAGATAGAGCCAAAGCAAAAACAATACCCAGTTATGGATGTAACTGGTGATAGAAGCAAGGTCCGATGCTATAAAGAGCAATATTGCATAGGAACCTGGAATGTCAGGTCCATGAATCAAGGCAAATTGGAAGTGGTCAAACAAGAGATGGCAAGGGTGAATGTTGACATTCTAGGAATCAGCGAACTAAAATGGACTGGAATGGGTGAATTTAACTCAGATGACTATTATATCTACTACTGTGGGCAGGAATCCCTCAGAAGAAATGGAGTAGCCATCATGGTCAACAAAAGAGTCCGCAATGCAGTACTTGGTTGCATTTCAGTTCAGTTCAATTCAGTCACTCATTTGTGTCCAACTCTTTGCAACCCCATGGACTACAGCTCACAAGGCTTCCCTGTCCATCACCAACTCCCAGAGCTTGCTCAACCTCACGTCCATCAAGTTGGTGATGTCATCCAACCATTTCATCCTCTGTCATCCCCGTCTCCTCCTGCCTTCACTCTTTCCCAGCATCAGGGTCTTTTCCAATGAGTCAGTTCTTCGAATCAGGTGGCCAAAGTATTGGAGTTTCAGCTTCAGCATCAGTCCTTCTAAGAATATTCAGGACTGGTTTCCTTTAGGACTGACTGGTTTGATCTCCTTGCAGTCCAAGGGACTCTCAAGAGTCTTCTCCAACACCACAGTTCATTTAGGTGGGTACATAGGACTCTAGAATTTCTGGATTAGAGTATATAAAGCTCCAATTTTACAAGACAATGAAAAATAGTTTTGCAAAGGGACTCTACCAAATTACCCTCCCATCAGCAGTGGATGGAAGATCCTATTGATCCATATTCTCACATACATTTAGTGCTGTCAAACTTCTTAATTCTGTGGCAGGCTGTAGTTATTTTAGTCCAAAATAAATAGCATTAATTACACACTATGTGCCAGGCAATTTCACATGGACTGTCTTATTTTAACCCTATGCTACTATTAGCATCGTCATTTTACAGATGAATTTTGTTCAGAGTCACAAAGCTCCCCCAACAGGCAGCCCTTCCTCCCAAGCCAGTAGAGAAGTTAAAATTGGAACAGCCCACCAAGGAGCAGAGAGGAGAGAGGCAGATCCAGGACAAGCACAAGATGTGTCCTTAGTAGCCTCTGGAATGCCCACTGCTGAGACAGCTTTTAGGTGTCAAGGAAAGAATACAGACTTAGGAGCCCAGTGGAATGCAATCTATGTCCCGCTGCTGACCAGTTTAACAAAACAAATAGGATAATTACAGACAAGATTTTTATGGAAACCAGCAATCACTATTCTAGGTAATTTTACATAGATGTGATGCTACAGGCATAAAACAAAACATGCATTCTAGAGACCATCAAAATACAGAAACATAAAATTCACTTGAGACAAGCAGAGCTTCAAATACAAGCAATATTTTAAAACTTAGCTTCCTAAAAATATTAATAGTTTTCTCGTACATTCTCTACAGAATTGTCTGTTCTCAATATCTCTGTTTTAGCCCACGTAACAATAGCATTCCCAAGTTATCTGGACTCCCTAACCTGAGTTAACTTTGACTCTACCCTTTCCAACTCCAATCAGCCAACATATCCTGCAGATTATTCCCATGTAAACCCTGTCTCATCCATCTTTTCATGTCTCCCTCTTCTCCTCCAACTATTTCAGACACCCTCTTGGTTTCACTGAAATTTTCTTCTCATTCTCATTCCTTAATCCACCTGCTAAGCAATAAGCCTCTAAAATACTGTGTTATTCATATCATTTTCCCTGTTCAAACACTTCAAATAGAACCCTACTACCTAGAATAAAGCCCCAAATTATTTACAGGGGCATTTTCAACAATCTGACTCTAATTCCTAGTATCATGTGCAATTCTTCCTTCCCTCCTGTTTACTTCTTTCCTTCTTATGGAGCCTCTAGTACATGCCCAGCACTCTGCTAACCAGAAGAGATTCAATAGTAAAGAAAGAAAACACAGACCTTCCCTTCAGGAGGCTTAGGGTCCCGTGGAGAAAGAGATTGTAATCAAATACTGACATAGCTATACAAATTTGTGTGTCATACAAGTGTATAGCAAGGGTTTTAAGCTAATTAAGAGTAACACGTGACTTCACACCACTCCAGAATGGAGTGTACCCAGAAGGGAGTTGTGCCACATGGTACTCATGGTCTGGACAATCAGACAAAGCTTGAGTAAGGGACATTTGAGTTGTGAGTCAAAAGATAGACGGGGATTGACCAAGCTCAGTATCCATGAGGGGAAGATCCTTCCAGGCCCAGAGAATAGTATGTGCAAGTCCTTGAGGCAAAAGGAGCTTGACATGATCATGGAGAGGAAGCCATGTGAGTGCCGTGCAAAGAGCACATAGAGTCTGAGTCCCCCTGAGCCAGTCACCTCACTGTCCCCACATCACACCTTGGAAGCACCAGCCTCCTTCACTTTGCTCCCACATATTTTATTATCTCCCTCCTTCCTCTTAAAATTTAGTTTATAACTCAAAATGGATCACAGCCCTTGATGCAAAACCTAAACCTATAAAACTTCTAAAAGAAAACCTAGGAAAAAGAATTTGTGACCTTGGGCTAGCCAAAGATCTTCTAGCTATGATACCAAAAGCTTGATCAACAACAAAAATTTCTTAAATCAGACTTAATCAAAATTTAAAACCTTTCATTCTTCAAAAAATACTATTAAAATGCAGGATGCTTGGGACTGATGCATGGGGATAATCCAGAGAGAAGGTGTGGGGTGGGAGGGGGGAGGTGGGGGTCAGGATTGGGAGTTCATGTACACTCGTGGCTGATTCATGTCAATGTATAGCAAAACGAATACAGTATTGTAAAGCAAAACAAACTAAAAAATAAAAATTAATTTAAAAAAAAGAGATGAAAAAAAAAAGAACAAAATGATAAGTCACAGACTGGGAGAAAAATACATGCACATTACATATCAGATAAAGGGCTTGAATCCAGAATGTACAAAAAAAGCTTTTTGGACCAATAATGAAACAAACAACCCAATAGAAAGTGGACAAAAGAGCTGAATATGCATTTGACCAAAGAAGATATCTGGATTGAAATAAACACAAGAAAAAGTGCTCAGCGATATTAGTCATTAGGCAAATGCAAATTAAAACCATAATTAGATACCACTACATATCTATTAGAATGGCTAAATTTAAAAAGGCTGGCCATATCCAGTGTGGGTGTGGATGTGGAGCAAGTTGAATTCTCATATGTTGCTGGTGGAGGTGCAAAATATTACTACCACTTTAGAAAAGGAAATGTTTGGAAAATAATTTAATAATTTCTTAAACAGACACTGGGGCCTCCCTGGTGTTTTAGTCTGTAAAGAATCTGTCTGCATTGCAGAAGACCCAGGTTTGATCCCTGGGTCAGGAAGGTCCTCTGGAGAAGAAAATGGCAACCTACTCCAGGATTTTTGCCTGGGAAATCCCATGAACAGAAGAGCCCATCAGTCATTGGGGTCACAAGAGTCAGACAAAACTTAGTGACTAAGCCACTACCAAACAAACACTGACCACTTGACCTAGCCATACGGTAGTTACAAGACTTCCCCGGTGGCTTAGGCAGTCAAGTGTCTGCCTACAATGTGGGAGACCCGGGTTTGATCCCTGGGTCAGGAAGATCTCTGGAGAAGAAAATGGTAACTCAATCCAGTATTCTTGCCTGGAAAATCCCATGGATGAAGGAGCCTAGTAGGCTACAGTCCATGAGGTCACAAAGAGTCAGACATTATTGAGCGACTAAACTTTCTATGATAGTTACCTAAGATAAATAAAAATATACATCTCCTCAGAGAACATAATCCTTAAGAGAAAGCAGAGCATATGTACTCCTCCAAAGACTTGTACATGAATATTCATAGCTTCTTTATTTGTACCAATTAAAAACTAGCAATAATTTAAAGGCCCATCAATAGACAGATGAATAAGCAAAATGTGTATTCAACAAAAAAGAATGAATTATTGATAAATACAACAACTGAGAGGAATTGCAAAAAAATTGTACTACTTAAAAGAAAATGTGTGCTGTGTGCTTAGTCGCTCAGTCGTATCCAACTCTTTGCAACCCCATGGACTGTAGCCCACCAGGCTCCTCTGTCCATGGGATTCTCCAGGCAAGAAAACTGGAGTGGGTTACCATGTTCTCCTCCAAGGGATCTTCCCAACCCAGAGACTGAACCCAGGTCTCCTGCATTACAGGCAGATTCTTTACCACCTGAGCTACCAGGGAAGCTCTAAAAGAAGGTAAGACACAAATTGTTAGCAATGCAAACCCTAGGGACAGAAAGTGACTGTCTGGAGGTAGGAAGGTGTAAGCGGGAGGAACTCCAAAAGAGCACAAGGAAACCCCTGGAGAGATGAATACACTTATTATCTTGACTTTGATGATGATTTCATGTCTGTATACATATGCCAAAATATATGAAATTTTATACTTTAAATATATATATATAGTTCATTGATGCCATTCTAACCCAATACGGCTTCTATAAGTAAAACAATTCCATAACGCAGTTCATAATTCAAATGTTTTTAAAATTTTATTTATTTATATTTGCCCACACTGGGTCTTCACTGCTACACACGAGCCTTCTCTAGGCGTGGTGAACAGGAGCTACTCCTTGTCACGTTGCGCGGGCTGCTCGGGTGGTGGCTTCCCTTGCTGTGGAGCACAGGCTCTAGGGCCCTTGAGCTCAGTAGCTGTGGCCACAGGCTTAGCTGCTCCACAGCATGTGGGATCTTCCCAGACCAGGGCTCGAACCTGTGTCCCCTACAGTAGCAGGCAGATTCTTAATCACTGGCTACACCAGGAAAGTCCCATAATTAAAATCTCTTAAAAGGTATCTCTGACCCCTTTTTGTTCCCCTCCCTTGAGACACATGAGTATTTAATGCTTCTACTATTCATTTGACTCAACACCTGCTGTGTTACTGATTACCATTTTGGGGGTATGTTTCTGAGTTACCACCTCATGAACAGAATTAAGGTGTCTGTTTCTCCCTCACCCCTTGGACCAGTTCTTTCCCCAAAGTAGGTCCTCAATAAATGTTCCATTGGAAGATTTCACCTTATACCTCTGGAGAAAAACATTTTGTGTTGCTTTTCAGAGGACAAATTATGGAACTTCTCCCGACATTTGATCAAGTTTATAGGAACAAATTCCTAATTTATACTTAAGCAGCACATTGCCAAACACAGCAATTTCCAATGGGAAAGATATTTACTAATCTAAAAGCGCCATAAATCAAGTGTGACAAAAATCAGAGTGTTTTGGCCAAGGATCAGAGGATTCACATCATAAGCCACTCAATTAACTGAGGCTGCCAAAGTAAATGTCTCAAAAGAAGCTAATTTGTAACTGTTCTTGTTTGTTCATTTATTTATTTAGATTTCACATCATTCCAAAATGTGTGTGAGCAGAAAAAAGTGAAAAATCGTCCCAAAAAATCATGTGTTCCAGATCAATTTGGTATCTCAGCTTCAGAGCATCTAAGTTTTGTCAAGGCATTTATTTCATCCTATACGATATCACTGAGTAAATGCTACATCAGGTAGAGGGCTGCAAATTCTGTACCTCTAGTTGAAACCTGAGTGTTGGCTGTGATAACCACCATTTCCTCTCCAATATTTGGAGAAAACTGCCATGAACCCTTGTTCCCAGTCAAAGGCAATGCCAAGGTTTTAGCAGATGTCAGAGGGGTTCAGAGGCTCCAGATCTACCTCTGGTCTGAGATGCCCTCACCTGTGAATTCATTCCACTTTGGAAATTCCATGCTCTCTCTCTTCTGTACCACAAAGAACCAGCCATGGAATGCAGCACTTAGCTAGTTTTTGACAAAACCACCACACCTAAAAAACAATTGTGTGCATGTATTATGTTTAACAAAGCTTTAGGAAGACTCGCCATTACATCTCAACAATGCAAGCAACTGCAAATAGAGCAAAAACACCAATTCTCAAAGATACATGCCCCTCAATGTTCAGAGCAGAATTTTTCACAATTGCCAAGGCACGGAAGCAACCTAAGTGTCCATCAACAGATGAATGGATGAAGCAAGTGTGGTATGTATACACAATGGAATACTACTCAGCCATAGAAAAGAGTGATATTTTGCCATCGGCAGCAACATGGATGGACTTGGGCCACATGAGATTAGTCAGACAAAGACTGACAGCAAACTAGAGAATAAAATGAAAAAAGAAGCAGACTCACAGATACAGAGAACAAATGAGAGGTTACCAGTTGGGAGAAGGAAAGAGGGAGAGGCTACATAAGGATAAGGGATTTTAAAATGGGGTTATTATGGGATTAAATGAAGTCATGTGTGTGAAACTTTGGAAACCTGTAGTGCACGAGGTGGCTCAGTAGTAAAGAATGCTCCTGCCAATGCAGGAGACCCAGGTTCAATCCCTGGGTCGGAAAGACTCCCTGGAGTAGGAAATGGCAACCCACTCTAATATTCTTGCCTGGAAAATCCATGCACAGAGGAGCCTAGCAGGCTACAGTCCATGGGGTCACAAGAGTCGGACACAACTTAAGAACTGAACCACCACCACCACACTGTAGGGTGTAGGATAGTAGAAATAAAATATTGTAACATGAAACTTACATAATGCTATAAGTCAACATTACCTCAGTAAAACAAAGTGTTTAAAAATTGAAGTGAATATTGAAATAAAGAAATAAGCATACTTTATCAGGCCATATAACCATCTCAAAAAAAAAAAAAATCACTGAGTGGCAAATCAAATACTTAGTCCCAGATAACAAATGTGCAAATCCCTATTAAGAGTGAAGCTGTAATGCCACAAGTTAGAAATGGCCTTTTAAACCCACATAAACAACAAAACCAAAGAGCTTTTCAGCCCAGAAAGGTACACCGTGTACCTTTGTTTATTCAGCTTCTTCTGGAGCAGGCTTTCTGCAAGCCTTGGCTTTCTGCTCTCAGCAATTCTCTTCTAGCTGTGCGGCCTCTGGAATTCACAGAGTCCACCTGACTCGGCGGTGACTCACACTCACCATGTAACAAATTGGTTCCATTTTTATATCATTCGGGGGCCCTAGACAGAAAGACCATAACCTTGTGCCACCACAAAAGATGGCTTCTCAGTAAAGAGCTTTCACCCACCTCCTCTCTCAGCTAGTTTTCCCAAGAATAATTATAGAGCAAAAGTGTAAGCTCCCTGAAAATCCAAGCTGTGTCTAACCTTCCGGTATATGACATCGTACATAAACTTGACCTTAGTAGGTATTCAGTACATGCTGAAACACATGGAAATAACTGTGAAGTAGATTCAGCACAATAGTGACTTTAACAAAATATGTGTGTGTGAATAGGTGTGTACACATATATCTGTACATGTATGGTATATATCCAAACATATATACCCACGCAGGTACACACACACACAGAGCCTGCACTGTAGACAGCAGTCAGGATTGGTGTTGAGCATTTATTGTTCTGTATATGCCACACTATACCATCTGCTTATTCATTCATTCCATCAATATTTACTAAGTTATGACATGCCAGAGAGAACTCTTAAGACGGGAGGAAACAATTTCTTGTCTCCTGACAGCTGTCTCTGATTTTTCTCTCTGTTGGAGCATAGAGGAGGAAGAGGAGATGGAAAGATAACACAGCCTCGCTTTCTAGCCCCATCACTGTTGGAGAATATAGATGAGGTTATTAAAGAGCAGAAGGCATAAACCCAGGCAGGCCCCAGCACCAAGGAAACGCCAAGTAAGGGCTGAACAAACATCAAACTCACGTGCTTCAAAAGAGGCTATCAGACACCTGATCTCAGTATGAGGAAAATGTGACTGAGTAAGACAGTATCTACAGAATCTGATTCAAAAAAAGAAAGGCAAGCACTGTATATGCGTGGCGTGGGCTAACTGCCACATTCAGAGGAGAGTGATCAATATCTATTTCAGATGGAGGTATTCATCAATCAAAACCTCAAAACCTGTACTATTTCAGAGCCAAAAAGACCTTAAAATTCCTCTGATCCAATGCTTCCCAATTTTTTATGTTATAGCACACATAGAAAATGACGGTATTGGTAAAGCTTTCTGGAATAAATGAAGACAGATGCTCAGGACACTGTCAGTGTCCCGAGATACCAGCTGGGAAATCGGCTTCAGGTCAGTTTCTTAACTTTGTACCATGTTAGTTGCTCAGTCGTGTCCGACTCTGTGTGACCCCGTGAACTGTAAGCCTGCCAGGCTTCTCTGTCCCTGGTATTCTCCAGGTGAGCATACTGGAGTGGACTGTCATGTCCTTCTTAACTTTAAAGGTAAGGAAATGAGATCCTTGTTTACGATCTTCCAGCAAGAGAGTCACAGCAGAGCCAGAAAAGGAGCTTCCGTGTCTCTTGACTCAGATTTCTGTGACTCCGGTGGGCTTCCCAGGTGGCACTAGTGATAAAGAACACACCTGCCGTTGCAGGAGACGTAAGAGACATGGGTTCAAAGATGGAGGGGGTGAACCCTCCTGCCATGCCCTGGAGGAGGGCATGGCAACTCACTCCAGTATTCTTGCTGAAGAATCCCATGGACAGAGAAGCCTGGCGAGCTACAGTCTATGGCGTCGCAAAGAGTTGGACATGACTGAAGCAACCTAACTCCTATAAGTATGGTCCTGGACCAGCAGCTTCAATGCCACCTGGGAACTCATTTAGATGCAATTCTTCAGATCCAACCCTGAACCTACAGAATCAGACAGTGGAGGGTGAGACCAGGCACTCGGTGCTTTCAAAAGCCTTCCAGGTGACTCTCACACTCACTCAAGTTTGAGAACCACTGACGGAATCTGCACTAACTCTGTGCTTCTACAAGCTACAGGGTTAACATGCAGGGTGTCTAACTCAGGGTCTGGCAAGGTTTTTCAGGGAAGGGCCCGATACTAAATATTTTGGGCTTTGTAGGCTGTCTGGTCTCTGTCACAGCTTCTTAACTCTGCCACTATAGCACAAAAACAGTTATGGGCAATACTTACATGAGTGGGCATGGCTGTGTTCTAATAAGACTTTGTTTATAAAAATAGGCACCAGGGTGGATGCAAGCCCAGGGGCCATGGTTTGCCAACCTCCTGGTATCAAATGACTGCAATAGATTCTTGAAACTCATAACTCAAATGCTTGGGCATTCTGGTTAATATCAAAATCTGTTAGCAACTTATGGCATCTGTCAATGTTGGTGTCAATATCTGTCTTTTCCCGTTCAATTAACATGTGCTAAATGCCTCATAAGTACCAGACTCTGGGCATACAGAGATGTAAAGATCCAATCCATGCCTCCAAGTATGAGAATTTCATGTAGCAGAGGAGCACAACATCAAGTCAAATGACATTATTTTTGAATATGGCCTTGTTGAGGGAAATGCCCACTTAAATGTATGAATTTTGCTGCTAAATATGTTCAGATTTTCCATTTATAAATGGACAAAAAGCATGATAATGCATACTCCAAATTCTATGCCAGAGGGGATGGCAATTGAACTGGCAACCACTGCTTGATTATACCCATAGATTCTGTGGGGCCAGAATTCAGACAGGGCAAATTGGGGGTGTTTGTACCCGCTGCATGAAGTGTGGAGCCTCGATGTGGAAGGTTCGAAAGACCAGGCATGCCAGATTTGAAGGCTCCTTCATTCACACGTCCAGTATCTGAGCTGACATGTTAGTTGCTCAGTTGTGTCCAACTCTTTGCAGTCCCATGGATTGTAGCCCACCAGGCTCCTCTGTCCATGGATTCTCCAGGCAAGAATACTAGAGTGGATACCCATTCCCTTCTCCAGAGGATTTTCTTGACCCAGGGATCAAACCCAGGACTCCTGCATTGCAGGCATATTCTTTACAATCTGAGCAACCAAGGAAGCCCCCCAGATGTGATTCAAAGACTGAACTAAACTGGGATAGCTGGCCAGATGCTCTGTACATGGCCTTTCCGCATGGCCTGGGTGTCCTTAGCATGGTGGCCTCTGAGCTGATAGACTTCTTACAGGGGAGCTCAGGGCTCTAAGACCATGTATTCTCATGAGCAAGGGCAAAGCAGCATGGCCTTTCATGATCAAACTTCAGAAGCGCACTCCATCATTTTGCCATAGTCTATTGACCGAAGCAACAATAGTCGGCCCAGATTCAAGAGAGGGAGGCACACACCCTGCCTTTTAAGAGGAAGAGAGTCAAATAACTTTCATCCATGATTTAAAACTGTGAAGAGTTGGAGACAACTGAGCAACTGAAGAATGTTTTAAAACCACCAGTCACAGGAACCAACAATGAGAAACTCCCTATTCCAGAGTAACAGGGAATTTGTGGAATTTTCAAAACTACAGATAATATGTTAAACCAAAATCAACTCTGCTAAACATCCAAAATGAAAGAACAAGTCTGGAAGTTAATTGCTTTGCTGCTGCTGCTGCTAAGTCGCTTCAGTCGTGTCTGACTCTGTGTGACCCCATAGACAGCAGCCCATCGGGCTCCCCCTCCCTGGGATTCTCCAGGCAAGAACACTGGAGTGGGTTGCCATTTCCTTCTCCAGTAATTGGTTTGGGTGTCCTCATTAAATAAATGATTCTCCAAAAGAGGAATTTCAGAAATGTTTCTGTCTCCCCATAGAACAAAAAAAGACTACAGATGTGGCATAGATCTGAATGACCTAAAGAATATTGGCTCATATATTAAACTGATATGACTGGCCACTTCCCTTGTGGCTCAGCTGGTAAAGAATCTGCCTGCAATGTGGGAGACCTGGGTTCGATCCCTGGGCTAGAAGATTCCCTGGAGAAGGGAAAGGCTACCCACTCCAGTATTCTGGCCTGGAGAATTCCATGGACTCTATAGTCCATGGGGTCGCAAAGAGTTGGACATGGCTGAGCGACTTTCACTTTCACTTTTCACTTTCATACCAAGGCAGGTGATTGGCTATCGTCAAAGAATAGATGCTCACAGTCCCTTACCTAGCTGCCAGAAATCTCACTTATCAGAGAAGGAGGGTGGAATTTCAAGTCTTTATTTGTACATTTTCATGAGTGTATCTTGGAGAAAAAAAAAAGAAGTAAGCTTGAATTTTCCTTCTCTTGTATCTGTCCTTCATTTAAAATTGCTTACTTCCTGAGAATTCAGCACTAATTTAGAAATAACTTTCTAATCCTTTAATATAGGAAGTCAAATAAATGTTTTTCTTGGTGAAAAATGAGTTGTTTGTACATATGGTAGATCTTTTTCATCATCTGCGTGAGAAGTAGTTGGGACAATAAATGATAATAATTTCTTAAATTCTTCCAACTGGAGAATTTGTTTTGAAAGAAGTTTAGCTCAGAGGAATACTTCTTTCTAATTTGTCTATTTTTTTCTCTAAAAATAAGGAATTGTTTTTCTAGTAAAAGGAACGAGACTATTGAATTTAGGACAATAAAGTGAGTGAGTGGAGATAGTGCTAATCTACTTCCTTTAAAAGTTGAACTATACTTCAAGGACAAGTTTGAATACTTAATCTGAAATCATGGCCATGTGGTTAGTCATAGCCTCTTAGATATTTACAGTTATAAAAGGGCCCTGAAGAATTATCCAGTTTAATCCTATCATTTTGTAGATGAGGTAGCACAAAGGGGCCAAGAGTGGAAGAGACAGTTTCTGCTCACCAAAGATTTCAGAAGTTCTTTTCTACTTCCCAGTCTCTCCTGAAGCTAGGCTACGGCCACGTCCTCAGTTCTGGCCCATGAACCATGAGCAGAAGGGACATGTCAGTTCAGGTCAGCTCAGTCGCTCAGTCGTGTCCGACTCCGCGACTCATGGACTGCAGCACACCAGGCCTCCCTGGCCATCACCAACTCCTGGAGCTTGCTCAAACACATGACCATCGAGTCAGTGATGCCATCCAGCCATCTCATCCTCTGTCATCGCCTTCTCCCCCTGCCCTCAATCTTTCCCAGCATCAGGTCTTTTCCAGTGAGTCAGCTCTTCACATCAGGTGGCCAAAGTATTGGAGCTTCAGCTTCAGTATCATCCTTCCAATGAATATTTAGGACTCGTTTCCTTTAGGATGGACTGGTTGGATCTCCTTGCAGTCCAAGGGACTCTCAAGGGTATTCTCCAACACCACAGTTCAAAAGCATCAGTTCTTCGGCGCTCAGCTTTCTTTGTAGCCCACCTCTCACATCCATACATGACTACACTTTCTGGCTAAATTAGTGAAGAGCTAATATGCCCCCTGCATCTCTTTTTCCACTTAGTGGCCCCCATATTAATGGTAGAGCCTCCAAATAAAAAGCTGGCTGCATCTCTGAGTTATCCCTGAAATAATACTGCCCTAGAGAGTTGCCCAGTGCTCATCAGACTTCGCATAAGCAAGAAACCAACTTTTGTGATGTAAAGTCACAGAGATTTATTTGTTCCTGCAGCTTGGTTTATCTAGCTTCACTGAGGTACCAAGCAACTCGCTCAAGTCTGGTCAGCAGGTGAATAGCAGAGATAAGATTAGAACCTAAGTCTCCTGAATTGTCAGTTCAGGACCATACTTCATTATCACAGGAGCATCAGTGTGGGTACCACCACACCAAGTCATTCAGAAAATGGCCCAGTCAGCTGGAAACAGACAGACTATGGATGGGCCAGTGCAGATGTGGCACCCATGGATCAAAGTCCAGAACCAGAGAAGGTGTGGTCCAGAAGGACAGAAGCCTCAGTGTTCAGCCTTCACATGGGAGCAGAGATGTATCTGGGGGTACAGATAACCAAGATTATCCACAATGGTTTCTTTATGACCAATTTGCACATAGTTTCCAAGTTGATGACAACTGCCCCTAAACCCTGAGCCCCACAAATAAATTAAATGCCCAAACGAAGTGTTTCTACCTTTGTGTATGTGTGCAGCAGCCATTAAACACAAATAGGAATCCTATGTCTCTGACACAGATTAATTCAACATGATGTAGAATTTTTAAAAACAACAAATTGGTGTGGGGAGGGATGAAGTTTTGGTTGCTAGGCAACATCAGTACAAAGCTCTTCCCTTTTCTTCCAGAGCATTCTCTCCATCTTCATGGGCAAAAAGTCAGAGAGTCCTCAGCAATAGGCATATATTTGGTTGTGACATCAATGCACAGCAAATTGAATTCTTCCTGAAAACAACACACTGCATTGCGTCAAGCACTTCAGGGTTCCATCACTCCCCTCGGTGCATAGGATGCTGCTTCCTGTTCTAAAATACTCATTTTTCTCTGTACAAACAGGTCAGATGGCTACCTTTGGGCAGTAATCAAAATAGAAGCAGAGATTTTACAAAGTCATGCTAGTTTCTTCTCTCCCAAGAACAGAAGGGGCTTAGTTGGGAACTAAGCCTGTCTGCATGTCAGGCAGCATCTGTCAAAGGGAAGTCTCTCTCTCTCTCTCTCTCTCTCTCTCTCTCTCTCTCTCTCTCCCAGTCTCCTCCTGAGAAGTGGATGCTTCACCCCTGCTCTGACCTCCTTAGATACATACACTTATACTCAAATGTGAACAGAAGGAAAGCTAGCCATAAGCATGGTGACCACATCTCTGGAACAGTCTAGAACACTTTCCACTGACCCTCTGGGTTACACAACTTTTTGGATTTCTTTGCTCAGTTTCTTCTTCCCCCACCCTTTCACTTTCAGCTTGGCTTCACCCTCTGGACCTGATAGTTACTTCAGCATCCTTTGCCCAACATCTCTTTTAGACTCAGTTCCCAGGATGAAGCTTACCAACATCGCTGGAACTTGTTTTTGCTAGAAGAGGACCCCCCCCCCCCGCCCCGGCCCCGGCTCCACACAAAAGGGCAACTTCCTGGAAAAAAGGGAAATGAAAATGCACTTTAGGGGATGACATCCAAATGCAGTTGCCCTAGAGATGCCACTTGACCTGAAAAGAAGCAGGGATTAGGATGGTCTCCATAGCAGTCCCCTCGTGGACACAGAGAGCTTCTCTGAAGAGCTCACTAGCTGTAAGACACCGTAAGAACTATAAAGAACATAAAAGAGGAAACGTCATGATTTTAGAGGAAGTAAGACCGACACAAAAGAACGCAGCCCTGACTACTCACATCACTCAATTTTGTTTTTATGAGAATTTTACAAGAGATAAGGAAGCCAGGGAAAGGGAGACAGAGAACAATTTTAGAGATGGTGTTGAACCACTTGGGATTATCAAATACCAAATTCCCAGTGACCCTCTTGTTGGCCAGGAGGCCCCCAGAATGCTGTCCAAGGTACTTGGCAGAAACAGGGACCTGTTAAATCCTGACTCCCTGGCTTGGCCTCTTTATTGATCCCTCCCACGCCTGATCTCTGAATGGTTTTGGGGAGATTGGGGTCTCACTCTCATTGCTCTCATACCTGTAGAATTGTCCTGCTTCATTGCAATGCCCGATTCCCATCTTCTCTGATTTTCGCCTCTTCCAGCCCATCTATCTGGAACCAGCTGCCCACATTAGGTTCTTGAATTCAGCACATTCCCCCTCTGCCTGACTTCTGTCTTCCCTCCCCAAAGCCTACGTTAGATACCACAGTGGTAACCACTGGGAACACAAAATCAGGGGGAAAAAATGTTGCCCTAAGGGCTTATCATCTAAAATAGGTAACCAACACACACACAAATTTACAAGTACCACGGAGGCTAACACCTGGACAACGTGGATGCTCTTGGTTGGAGCATCTACATGAATAGCAACAGTTAAGTTTTTCAGTTCATTTCAGCTGAATCTGGTGCAAGCAAAACATCTATGCAGGAAAAAAAATTCCCACCAAGAAAGTTCAGTTCCTACCTTCAGACAAGGATAATGCTTGAACTTCCCTGCTTAATCCAGTCCTCTGAACACAGGGCATTTCTGGACACAGAAAATTTGCCCATTCAAGTTATAATATTGAAAGGTAATTCACTCAAAGGGGCTTCTGGTCTTTTTCTGCTTCTGGTCTCCCTGCCTCTCCCTCTTACACTGCCACCAACCCCACCACATACACACTGACACAAATACACACACACACACACACACACACACACCTACAGCAATTTTTCATGAAATATGCTTTGCAAATTTCGAGGGCACTTCACAAACACTAGATATTATCATTATATCCTATTTCCCTCCTATTCCCTATGGGAATAAGACATCCTGGGCATCACAGCCCAACACATGTGTTTCAATCCATTTCCTTCACCTCCCACACTGTCATGGATGTGAAGCCAGCATCAGGCAGAAATAAAGCCAGATCCCAGTAAAGTAGCTGTCTCTTCATCTTGGCTCTGCCCAACCTTGTGTGACCCTGAAGCAGCTTATTTTCCATTTCTTGATGAGTGTTCTAGTAAGCACAGACCTAAGATCTTTGTAAAGTCAAAGCAGATTACATCCTTGGCTTCCTCTCTATTGATTTGGCTTCCCACGATGTCCTTGAAAAAATGGAATTGGTCTGCCAGGATTTATACTTTATGAGGTCTCACATTATCACCCTGAAATCTGTTTTCCTCCAAGGGCTTTCAGACCCATACCAGTTTCTTCAACATTTTTTTTCAAGTAGAGAAGTGCATCTTTGAGGATCTTCTCATCCACACTGAAATCTTGCAGAAATGAGAGCTCGGTGTGTGACGGATTTGATAGAATAAGTTCAAAGCACGAGAGAACTGCCTGCAAATGGTGATCAATGGGAGTCGTGACAAAGAGCATCCTTCAGATATTGCAAAACGGCTTAATCGGTAGATCCAAACTCAGAACTCTAAAGTAGAAAATGAATAAATAGAAAGTTTTTTCTATTAGACTGTTGACTTGACAAACAGTCACAGCCTAAAAATGAGAGTTAGGTTTTATTTCATGGGAATTTTTATGACTTCAAGCCCGGGAGGCAGTATCTCTAGTGACACCGAGAGAAGTGTTCCGAGGAGGTGGGGAGGGCGGGGGAGGAGTCGGGTTATATGGAAGTTTGCGAAAAAGGAGCAGGTAGTCTGAACATCAAACTATTATTGTTAATTAAGGAAAAGCAGATATCTCAAGTTAAGGAATTGAGGGCTTTTCTGTGTATGGGAGGATGAAAGTTCTGGGCTTATTGAAACCTTTCCTTTCACATGCATCTCAATTATCTGGGGCCAGAATCCTGCATTTTTTCAGATTCCCCCACACCCCAGCTCCTCGGTGCTCACTGTCGGATAGGTTGTGCTTGATGGCTGCTAGATAGCAGGCGTTGTTTTTCCTGGATGCCCTTCAGTTCAGTTCAGTTCAGTTCAGTTGCTCAGTCGTGTCCAACTCTTTGTGATCTTATGGACTGCAGCACGCCAGGCTTCTCAGAAATTCACATTTGGAGGGCCAGAATGGCTGGTGGCTGTGACAGCCTTGTTTATTGATATGGCAGGAAGTACTCCATTTCTCAAAAGAGAAGCTCAATTCCGAGGGCAAGAAGACCTGCAGCAGTCCAAAGATGGCTTCGATGATTCTAAGAGCCCAGTCAGTTGCACAAAAGACTTCTGAAAGGCATGCCACTCAAGCAGCAACAAATATTATGTCCTTCTGTCTTTGGAATCCTAGAACCAAGTCCCTGTTTCTGACATGACCTAGCCCTGAGTGCTCACATGCCAAGTTGCTTCAGTCGTGTCCAACTGTGTGGCACTATGGACTGCAGCCCGCCAGGCTCCTCTGTCCATGGGAGCCTCCAGGCAAGAACACTGGAGTGGGTTGCCATGCCCTCCCCGAGGGAATCTTCCAGCCTAGCTCTACCGGTGTTCTTTCCTAGAATGACTAAGCTCTAAATATTTCAGCAAGTGCACTTTCAGCAGGGTAAAAGCATTTTTAATGTGTTGTGGTTTTTTTTTTTTTTTGCAATTGTTCTCAGCAAGGCAACAGTGAGCAGTGATGTGAATTGAGATCTTAATTCCCTACCCAGGAACTGAACCTGGGCAGCCTGGATGGGAGGCAGGAATCTTAGCCACCAGACCAGCAGAGGGTAGAGGCTAGAAGCTACTTTTCTCTGGATCTTTGCCCCCAGTGAAAAATGCATCTATCCCAGAAGCAGAAACTGTAAATGCAGGTACAAAGTTTATCACTAGAGACACAGCACAACAAGGGGGAGAGCACAGAGAGAAATGGTTTGTTTACTCAAGACGGAAGAAAGGCAGAGAGTGAGACCTGCAGAGAAAGGCTGGGGTGCCCCCTTAGTGAGGAGGAGCACAGTAAAGAGGCAGTAAGCCATTTACATAGGTCAGTTCTTCTGGGTCTTTGTCTACCTTCAGCCAACTATCTGGTTCCTTCTTCCACAGCTAAGCTACCCTGGGACACTCCCCTGGCTGTGCATGCTCCCCTCAGCCAAGATGGATCTCGAAGTGAAGGCTTCTGGGAGGTACAGGACTCATTATGGCCTGGAACTGTCCCTGATTTTGACCCACAAGGAGCCTTTCTGTGCGTGTGTAGTGTCTCCCTTGTCCTAAAAGGGCGGTGGGAGGGGGAGGGGTGGGGAGCAGAGATCCCTTAATCCTTTACTCAAACAAGGTTTTGCCCCTCTTTGTCTTTCCCATGACTATTACCTTACAGTGTTTACAAGAGATAAATACTGGCTATTTACCCTATCTCTCTTGGTACTTTCATTTCGGAGGGCAAACAGGAGGCTGATTGTAAATGCCTTTAACT
>SJXQ01009667.1:0-71850 GCA_006408695.1 Aepyceros melampus | reverse complement strand
CGTTTATAGCTAAAAAGGTATACCTATAGCTGTAAACATATACCTACATACATTTAAAAATATTTTTGAAATGATTGGAATTCTAGCATCCTAATATTTTCTGCAGGTACTGCTTTCCTACTGCCCTGCAAGTTTTTCTATCTTAAAATATATTGTCTAAGCAGAAAAAAGTCCCTGTATTGATCAACCAGTATTTATAGAGAACTAGCCCTGCACCAGCACTGTGAGATTAGTTTGGGAAGGAAACTACAGAAGAATCATATGATGTGATATCTGTTTCAAACAAGATCACTGTCTGCTCAGGAAAATCAACCCATGAACTTGCATAAGAATATTTAACATTTGAATTGTGTGACACTGTCCAGGCTGTATTAAGAGGTGAGGATGGACAACATGGTGAAAGGATCTGGGACTGACATGTGCTTATTTCAGGGATGTGCTCTGCACTTCTTTCAACCAGAGGGGACCCTGGTCCAACCTCAAAATCAAGGTCAATGCTCCCCTTTCAGCGAATCCTTCATCAATCCCTTTGGGACCGCACTGTTTTCTTGGGACTGTATCAGTCCCCTTTGTCAGCACTAATTATTCCTTTTGCCAGACTCCTAAGTAGCATTTTGTTTGTACTTTTGTTAAAATCATTACTTAATTCTGTGTTCATTTATAATTAACTAGTAAATATCTATCTCTTCTAATAAGTATCTTGAAGAAGTTTCCAAAGATTCTCTCCCAAATCAGCACCTTGCATTTAAAAAAGTATATATTGTCAATGTTCAATAAAGATTTGTTGATTTTATTTACTTTTGGCATGATACAGAGATTATACTTTCACAGAATAATTCATGTGTCTTTTCATATTAGTGTCCTATTGACTATGGAGCCTCAGCTGAAATAAGATATGTAAAGTTCTAATATACTGTTCACCATTAAAGTACACATATTCATGTTTTCAATGATGTATTACTTTCCTCGATGGCACCCCACTCCAGTACTCTTGCCTGGAAAATCCCATGGATGGAGGAGCCTGGGGGCTACAGTCCATAGGGTAGTGAAGAATCGAACACGACTGAGCGACTTCACTTTCACTTTTCACTTTCATGCATTGGAGAAGGAAATGGCAACCCACTCCAGTGTTCTTGCCTGGAGAATCCCAGGGTTGGAGGAGCCTGGTGGGCTGCTGTCTATGGGGTCACACAGAGTCGGACACGACTGAAGTGAGTTAGCAGCATACATTATACATCAGATATTTTCCCATAGAATCAAAATGAATTCAATCCAAAAAAGTGTAATATTATGCCAATAGCATGATAAAATTATTTTTTTCTTCTTTAACATTCACATTTGGAAGTAAGAGCCTGGTTAAGTACAAGGAAGCTCTTAAATCACACACAACACATTTAGAATATTCTGGGGGGAAAGTGTTTTTTAAAAAGCAGCATTATGTCATATTAGTAATATCTAACATTTATGATACATTTACTGGTTGCCAGGCAGTATGCTAAGCCTTTTACATAAATTATCTCATTAATTTATCACAAAACTTCAGATTCTAACATTTTGTTGTTGTTTATCACATGCTCTTCCCCTGTCCTTGTGAGCTGGTCTTTAAAAAAATCTTTTTGTTTAGTTTTAGTGGAATTGCTGAAGGGAAAATATTTGATGTTTGTGTTTAATCTGCCTTCTTAGTCTGACCAGAATCCAGCATCTATTAAAATGAGGGTATTTTTAGGATAGTAATCAAGAGATCAGGCTGTGATGACAGACTGCTCAAGTTTGAATCCCTATTCTAAAAATTATTAACTATGAGACCCTTAGATACTATTCAGAGAGAAAAAAAGAATTTCAAAATAGCTTTAAATCCCTCAGAGACAGACGAGAAGGTTCACAGCCATGAAATAAAGACAGAGTGCTATTTTAAAACAAACAAGTAAACATTCAAGAAACAAAAAAAAAAAAAAATGGCTTCTTGAAATTAAAAAACACAATAGCACAAATTTAAAAATCAGAAGTGGTGGAAGATAAAATTGAGGAAATCTCCTGGAAAGATAATGCATAGAAAATAAGACAGAAAAGCAGGGAAAATCAGAAGACAAGTCTAGAAGCTGAACCTTAAATAAAGGAAATTTCAGAAAGAGAGTAAAGAAAATGGGTAGGGAGGAAATCATCAATGAAATAATGCAAGAAAATAACTAGAACTGGTGTACACATTTCTAGAATGCAGGGGCTCCCTTTAAAAACTGCTGCTTGAACACTTTACAATAACTAGGGCATGGAACCAACTTAGATGTCCATTGACAGATGAATGTATAAGGAAGTTGTGCTACATAGATAAAATGACATATTACTCAGCTATAAGAAGGAATACAATGGAGTCAGTTCTAGTGAGGTAGATGAACCTACAACCTACTATACAAAGTGAAGTAAGCCAGAAAGAGAAAGACAAATATCATATATTAACACACAGATATGGAGTCTAGAAAGCACTGATGATCCTCCTTGCAGGGCAGCAAAGGAGACACAGACGTTGCGGACACAGTGGGGAGGGTGAGGTGGGATAATATGAGAGAATAGCACTGAAACACATGTATCACCATATGTAAACTAAATAGCCAGTGGGAGCTCAGAGCCTTCATCTGTCTATGGTGTATCAGCCCTTTCCTTACCCAGCCAGGTGTGCTCTCTACTTAGGTTTTCAAACAATATGTCACTAGGGATACACACTTGCATGATAAAACTCTAAAGAAGAGCAAGATCATTACATGAAAACCAGGGTTTGACTTACTTTCTGGGGGAAGGAGGGCAACGTATGCAGGGAGGAACGAATAGAACAGTGGGGAGGGGTCAGTGGGGTGTCTAAGGCCTGGGATTGGAAATGTTCCATCTCTTAAACTGAGTTAGGTGTTCCAGAAAAACATCTATTTCTGCGTTATTGACTATGCCAAAGCCTTTGACTGTGTGGATCATAAGAAACTGTGGAAAATTCTGAAAGAGATGGGAATACCAGACCACCTGACCTGCCTCTTGAGAAATCTGTATGCAGGTCAGGAAGCAACAGTTAGAACTGGACATGGAACAACAGACTGGTTCCAAATAGGAAAAGGAGAACATCAAGGCTGTATATTGTCACCCTGCTTATTTAACTTCTATGCAGAGTATATCATGAGAAACGCTGGGCTGGATGAAGCACAAGCTGGAATCAAGATTGCCAGGACAAATATCAATAACCTCAGATATGCAGATGACACCACCCTTATGGCAGAAAGTGAAGAACAACTAAAGAGCCTCTTGATGAAAGTGAAAGAGGAGAGTGAAAAAGTTGGCTTAAAGCTCAACATTCAGAAAATGAAGATCATGGCATCCAGTCCCATCACCTCATGGGAAATAGATGGGGAAACAGTGGAAACAGTGTCAGACTTTATCTTTTTGGGCTCCAAAATCACTGCAGATGGTGACTGCAGCCATGAAATTAAGACGCTTACTCCTTGGAAGGAAAGTTATGACCAATCTAGATAGCATATTCAAAAGCAGAGACATTACTTTGCCAATAAAGTTCCGTTTAGTCAAGGCTATGGTTTTTTCAGTGGTCATGTATGGATGTGAGAGTTGGACTGTGAAGAAAGCTGAGTGCCGAAAAATTGATGCTTTTGAACTGTGGTGTTGGAGAAGACTCTTGAGAGTCCCTTGGACTGCAAGGAGATCCAACCAGTCCATTCTGAAGGAGATCAGCCCAGGGTGTTCTTTGGAAGGAATGATGCTGAAGCTGAAACTCCAGTACTTTGGCCACCTCATGTGAAGAGTTGACTCATTGGAAAAGATTCTAATGCTGGGAGGGATTGGGGGCAGGAGGAGAAGGGGACGACAGAGGATGAGATGGCTGGATGTGAGTCTGAGTGAACTCCGGGAGACGGTGATGGACAGGGAGGCCTGGTGTGCTGCGATTCATGGGGTCTCAAAGAGTCGGACACGACTGAGCAACTGAACTGACTGAACCTGAGTGGTAGCTATAGAACTTTCATTTCATCATTATTCTTTAACTTACACATGTAAGTTCTATACATTCTTCTACATCTTGTTGGTGTTCAGTCACTCAGTTGTGTCCAACTCTTTGTGATCCCATGACTGCAGCATGCCAGGCTTCCCTGTCCTTAACCATCTCCCACTCATGTCCATTGAGTTGAAGGTGCCATCCAACCATCTCATCCTCTGCTGTCCCCATCTCCTCCTGCCTTCAAGCTTTCCTAGTATCAGGTCTTTTCTAATGAGTCGGCTCTTCGCATCAGGTGGCCAAAATATTGGAGCTTCAGCTTCACCATCAATCCTTCCAATGAATATTCAGGGTTGATTTCCTTTAGGATTGACTTGCTTGATCTCCTAGCTGTCCAAGGGACTCTCAAGAATCTTCTCCAACACCAGAGTTCAAAAGCATTAATTCTTCAGTGCTCAGCTTTCTTTACTGTCCAACTCTCACATCCATACATGACTATTGGAAAAACCATAGCTTGACTATAGAGACCTTCAAAGGCAAAGTGATGTCTCTGCTTTTTAATATGCTGTCTAGCTTTTCTTCCAAGGAGTAAACATCTTTTAATTTCAAGGCTGGAGTCACTGTCCACAGTGATTTTGGAGCCCAAGAAAATAAAGTCTCTCACTGTTTCCATTTTGTCCCCCTTTATTTGCCATGAAGTGATGGAACCAGAGCCATGATCTTAGCTTTTTTTTCCCTTGGCTGTGCTGAGTCTTTGTTGCTGCTCGCGAGCTCTCTCTAGTTATGGTAAGTGGGAGCCACTCTGTAGTTACGGTGCTCAGGCTGCTCACTGCTGTGGCTTCTCTCGTTTTGGAGCATGGTCTCTAGGGCACACGGACTTCAGCAGTGGCAGCGCATGGGCTCTAGAGTGCAGGCTCATTAGTTGTGGCACATGAACTCAGTTGCCTGGCAGCATGTGGGATCTTCCCAGACTAGGGATCGAACCAGTGTCCCTTGCATAGCAAGGTGGATTCTTAACCACTAGACCACCAAGGAAGCCCTGATCTTAGTGTTTTGAATGTTGAGTTTTAAGCCAGCTTTTTCACAAAGGACACAATTCACAGTTCATAAAAAAATAAGATGACTGAACCTTAGCTCAGAATACATGAGGCTTGTCTCTACCTTTGATTGCCCAAATGTTTAGACAATTTATTTTAATATTTATTTATCTGGCTGTGCCAGGTCTTAGTTGTGACATGTGAGATCTAGTTCCCTAACCAGAGATTGAACTCTAGGCCCCCTGCATGGAAGCGAGGAGTATTAGCCACTGGACCATGAGGGAAGTTCTGACAATTCATTTCTTATGAGACCCTATTTCCTCAACTGTCAAGAAAGATAATTCCTCTTCCACCCACCTCAACATGGTTGCTGAAAGAGGAAATATTATCATACATTTGAAAGTGCTCTCTAGTATATACACTGCAAAATAATGTAAAAGTAGAGGTATTGATACTGTGATAAGACCCTTTGCCAGGGACAGCTGTGAATAGAGTAATGCCCATGTCAGGGCCAATGTATCCCATGCCTCCTGTGTATCCCAGAGACTGTTATCAGGCTTTTTGCTATTCTTGGATTCCCTTGGTTGTAGCACAAATATTTGTTCTCTCTTGGGAATAAATGGGTGAAATAAAAGTTTTTATGTTGACAGCTCTTTCTAGAGAGAAGGCACAAAATTTATATCCTTAAGGACACTACAGTTTAATAATAATTTTAGTTGCTGTGCTTGATCATTATGAAAAAAAAACCTGAACTGTTATAGCCACAGGACCTGAGAACAGGGTGAGTCTTGTTCACAAAACAATGTACTTGGAAGAACTTGGAGCAATTTAGGTTATGTAACCATCACCAGCTGCTGTTTTCTTCCTGTGTGCACTAAGAGAAAAGAAGAAGTGGAAATATTTTTTGTTAACAACTTGTACAGGGGGATTCCCTGGTGGCTCAGTGGTAAAGAATCTGCCTGCCCGTGCAGGAGACATGGGTTCAATCCCTGATCTGGGAAGATCCCACATGCTGAGGAGCTACTAAGTCCATGCACCACAACAATTGAGCCTGTGCTCTAGAGCCTTGGAGCCGCAACGAGCCCACACACCGCACCTAGAAGCCTGTGCATCCTAGAGTCCACGCTCCACAGCAAGAGAAGCTGCCACAATGAGAAGCCCGAGGCCCACATCAAGAGGGTAGACCCAAATCATCACAGCTAGAGAGAAGCTCACACAGGGACAAAGACCCAGCACAGCCGAAAAGAAAGAAAGGAAAAGAACCTGTAAGGGCTGAATTTTGTACCCTCCCAAATTCATATGCCGATGTCCTAAACCCTAACACCTCAAAATGTGCCCTTATGTGGAAATAGGGTCATTCAGGATGTAATTAGTTATGATGAGGTCATTAAAGTGAGTCCTAATCCAATATTACTGGTGTCTTTATTGTCATCAAAAAAAAAAAAGAAAAATGTACAAGAGTTGTGAGTCAAGTTTAATCTGGGGCAAAATGAGGACTACAGCTCGGGAGACAGCATTTCAGATAGCTCTGAGAAACTGCTCCAAAGAGGTAGGAGGGAAAATCAGTGTCATATATGATTGTGAAGTGAAGTGAAAGGGGGGTATGTGCAGTCAAGCACATTTTTTTGGCAGAGGCTTGCTGCTCGCATGAGGAGCAGATGTCACCATTAATACTTTTACTGCTTTTCTAGGTATGGGGAAATGCAAGAACTGGGCTTATAAAATCTTCTTCTGAAAATACCTATCAGAGGACTTGCTCAGTTTTCCCCAGTGCACAGGGTATCTCATTCTTCATCTCCACCCTGAACCCCTTTCAGAGGGTAATGAAGGTCTGCAGTGGCTCATGATTCAGTCCTTGCAGAGCTAGCTGGCAAGTGCTAGTTTGTAGTTGGCAGTACAAAAGGGGAAATCTGGACACGGAGATGGGTACAGAGAGAATGTCTGAGGCTACCCCAAGTTAGGAGAGATGTCTGGGACGCATGCTTCTGCACACCCCTTAGAGGAACCAATTCTGCTGACACCTTGACCTTGGACTTCCAGCATCCACACTGGGAGAACACATTTCTGTTGCTGAAAACCACCCAGTGCATGGTATTTTGTTACAGCAGCCTTCAAAACAAACAGAGGTGAAGTGTGAAAGCGTTAGTTGCTCAGTCGTTCCCGACCCTTTGCGACCCCATGGACTGTAGCCCTCCAGGCTCCCCTGTCTCTGGGATTTTTCAGGCAAGAATACTGAATGGGTTGCCATTCCCTTCTTCAGGGGATTTCCCAACCCAGGAACCAATCCAGGGCTCCTGCATAGCAGGCAGATCCTTTACCATTGGAGCCACCTGGGAAGCCCCAATAGCAGTAAAAGGGAGACAAAAAACATTTCTGTGTTGTCTGTGTGGAACCGCATATCCCCCTGGTCAAGCTTTTCTGTATTTTCCCTTTTCATTTGGCCTCCAGTGTCTTGTGGATCTCCCAGAGCCTGAAGCTGAAATGCGAGCCATCTGCAGGCAGAGAAGGTCATGCCTGCCGAGTATCCTGCCTGCCTTTCATTCCTCTGATCCTGCGAAAATTGGCCTTCATGCCTCAGACCTGGGCTATGAAAAGTGAACCACACTCCTGGCCCCTGCTTCCTTCTCATTTATATCTGTTTGTGCTGAAGTCCACACAGTACAATCCAAGCCCACAGGACCCTGTCTGCAGCCTTCTCCCCAGCAGCACTCAGCCCCCAACCCAGAGAAGCAGCCCACTCCACAGGATCAAGCCCCCTTAAGCCCCCGCCTCCTCAAGTCTGCTCCCGAGTCCTGCAGCTGCTTACCTAAACAAGCCCCACCCAAACAGTCCTCGCTGCTTTTCCTCCCCACTTTCCATCCACCAGAATAAATTTAAAGAACAGACGTGTCAACACAGGGTAACAGGGGGTGAACTGAGAGATTGGAATTGACATATATACACTACTGTGTGTAAAACAGATAGCTACTGGGAAGCTGCTGCATAGCACTTCTCAGCAGCGAAGGCTCTGTGATGATCTGGAGGGCTGAGATGGGCAAGGAGGGGAGGAGGTCCACAGGGGAGGGGGTATATGTATACATATAAGTGACTCGCTTTGCTGTAACAGCAGAAACTAGCACAACATTGTGAAGCAACTATGCGTGGGTGCTCAGTCGCTTCACTCGTGTCAGACTCTGCGATCCTATGGACTGTATAGCCTGCAAGGATCCTCTGTCCGACGGATTCTCTAGGCAAGAATATTGGAGTGGGTAGCCATTCCCTTCTTCAGGGGATCTTCCCAACCCAGGGATCAAATCCATGTCTCTTGCGACTCTACACTGCAGGAAGATTCTTTTACTGCTGAGCCACTGGGGAAGCTCAAAGCAACTAGACCCCTATTTAAAAGAAGAATGGCTCTTTGAGGTTCTCCAAATTGGCTGTTATTAGTCTCTGTTGGGTGGTGTGGGTTTTTTTTTGTTTGTTTGTTTGTTTTTTAATGCAGATGTCTGGGCCCAGCTCAGACCATTTCAAGCAGAATCTCTGGTTGGAGGCTGTGGTATAACATAAATATGTACCTGGTCTTTGCACTCAGTTCTGAGCACAGAGACCCTAAAACCCCTGGAGTTTCCAGGGTGGTAGGACGACCTTTCTTACCCATAACTTATTTTGATGAGCTCCCTCAGGCTCTCTGAGTTTATGCTAATGAAGTGACTCAGGGTGGGGTCCTGGGTAGGAAGATTCAATGGGGGCTGGTCACCAGAAGGACCAAACCTGGATTAGAAGGTTGGAACTTTCAGCCCCACCCCCAGTTTCTAGAGAAGGGAGAGAGAGGTTGGACATTTGAGTTAAGCTCTTGAGATTCTGAGAGGGCCCAGGTGGGCAAACACTTCAAGACTGGGGATGGGTGCACCTAGAGAGGGCATGGACGCCCCCCTCCCTGGCACCTCGCCTGGGCCTCTCTTCACTTGGCTCTTCCTAAGTGTATCTTGTAATAAGGCTGGAACCACAAGTAGAGCTCTTCCCTGAGTCCTTTGAGTCATTCTAGTGAATCATCAAACTGAAATGGGGGGTGAGGACCCCCAAATTTGGGGTCAGCAGAAGTGGGAGTCACCAGAAGTGGGGGTCACCTGGGGACCCATCTCACAGCTGATGTGGGGGCAGTCCGGTGTTTGGTTCCTCTGGCAACCAGAGCCCATCCTAAGCTATCCAGGGACCCACCCAGAGTCAGCTCATAAGTGAACACTCAGGTACAGTTGAAAGGGGCTCATTACAAACAACAAGAAAAGCTCCTCGCCCCGGTCACTCAGGTAATTCTGAAAGTTTTAGAAGTCTTAGTGTCAGGAAACTGAAACAAGGCCAGATATTAAATAAAACATGCTCCTATCACTCAAGAAATGATAAGAGTTTTAAAAGCCTTATGCCAGGAACTGAGGACAGGCCATATATTTCTTAATTATATCATAATATCACACAAATTCACAAGACTCAAATTTGATTTCCAGGGAGTTCTATTGAAATCAATAGAAAGAAAACCAGCTTCCTCAAACACTCTGGCAAGGGAAAGTGGGAAGGGAAGGAGGGAGGGGGAGGAAGGGAGAGAGACTCTGTGTGTGTGTGTGTGTGTGTGTGTGTGTGTGTGTAACACTGCTTCCATAGCCTGCCATGCTATCAACACACATACTTTTGAAATGTAGAGATTTTTACATCAACTGTCTCCAGTAATTTCTGGCTTTCCTTTTAAAAAATGCATCACTAATTATAGGATAGTTATCCCAGCTGGGAGCCTTTTATCCTTGCTGGATACAGCCATTTCCCAGCAAGGCTAAAAATCAGATAAGTGCTATGCATGGCATTTAAAAAGTCAAATATTACACAAGGTCACATACAAATAACTTTTTCCCCAGATGAATGTGTTATTTTGATGTTCCAGGAAACGTGTTCTAATACATATTTTCTTTTAGCTTCAATTATTAAGCAATTTAAAACGCAGGCCTACATCACATCCCACCAGACCGCCAATCTCTTAGACAGACAGTTTCACATAAGTATAGCTAAGCAGCTCTCTATAAACGTGGGACAAAAAGAGAATAAAAAAGAAAACACGAATATTTTCTGTAGCACTTTTCATCTGAACTGTCATCTGAAGTTGGAAGAAGAGTGGCCACAATAACTGTTTCATGCACAAGTTTTATTGCTTGCTTGCTTTCTTTTTTTTTTTTTTTTACCATAGCAACACGTATAGAATATAAATTTACCATTAACAACATCTAACCCTTTTCATAAGACATTGGCCTCTGGCATATTGTATGCTCACATCCTGTCCCCAGACACACAGAGAGTCCCTCATGCACTCACAACATGTGTGCACCCCTAATCTCCCAATAGACACGAGTTTGAGCAAACTCAGGGAGATGGTGAAGGACAGGAAAGCCTGGCCCGCTGTAGTTCATGGGGCTGCAAAGAGTCAGACTTAGTGACTGAACAACCACCTCGTCTTGGGAATCCTGACACCTAATTGAAACATGATGAGCATCACGAGGTGAGTGGATAAGAACCAGTGAGATGAAGCTCCTATAGAAGAAGAAGACGGGATTTGTCCCTGTTGGGCGGAAAACAGATATCTGTAAATCTAAAACAATGAAAGGGGTTAATGTACATAGAACTGATTTGCATAGGAGAGTATAATTCTGTTTCTTTAGCTGTCCATGGTTCCTTAGCATAAAAATAGGAATAAAAGTGGAATTTCAGAAACATGGAAGGAAACAACTGCCTCCCATTTGCCTCCTCCTCAAGCCATCTCCACATCTCCTGGTGATTTTCATAAACAAATATCTTCAAGTCAAGAGTCTATCCTCATCTCTCTTAAGTCCCTTGCATTCTCAACCCAATGCAACCTTCATTTCTGCCCTAACACAGCTCCTAATAGTTATCTCCTAATGACCAGCCTAGTTGAAGCCTCTACAGCACTTGACATTATTAACAAATGGCCTTAACCCCCACTCCCTTAGCTTCTAGAACACCCTTCTCTTGTGACTCCTTCTTTGGCTGCTTCTCCTGCGTGCCCATAAGTGTCTGGATCCCCAGATTCTTTCCTGGCTTCCTTCTTGTACTTATTCTACATCCTTTTCTTGGACAATCCCCTATGTTCTCTTGGCTTCTGCTTCTATTCTGAGAGTTCTCCAAACCATCTCCTGACCTGTCTGTGGAGCCCTATCCCACGGTCACAGGTGTGGAGCCCTGTACCAGAGTCACAAGATAAAAATCTCTGGAACTGACCAAACCCCATAACAACTGTTGCCTTGAGCCTCTGAGTTTAAACCAGTCAGTTCCCTGACCCCATATTATGTAAAATACCCACGCTATAGCATTCTAACCCATCACCTAATGCCACCATTCCTGTGGAGTTTTCTCTGGCTTGAGGCTATAAAAATTGGCTGTAAGCCTGTAAAAGGGTTTGGCTCTCCCTTGAGCTGGTCTGCTGTTCCAACAGCATCTCCCACTCTAATAAACTGAATTCTCCTCTCATTCTGCCTCATGTCTGGAAATCTTTTCCAGCCCATGCACAGACCATGACACTGACTGCTCCCCACTGGTCCTGGTCCATGTCCCCAGCTGCCCACTGGACATCTCTTCCTTTCTGCCTTATGAGCATCTTATACTGAGCATGTCCAAAACCAAACTAAAAATAAGTAAGCACAACACCAAAAATCTCCTGTACTCCTTTCTTCACCTTAGTTAATGGTACTTAACCATCAGTCATGGTACTTGGGCTGTGATGACAAAGTGCCATAGACTGAGTGGCTTAAAGAAAAGATATTCATCTCTCACAGCTCTGGAGGCAGGAAAGTCCAAGATCAAGGTGCCAGCAGACTGTTTCTGACGAGAGCTTTCTTCCTGGCTGGGAGATGGCCATTTGCTCACTATGTGTTCACATGAAGCAGGGACAGACAGACAGAGACAGAGAGGAACAAAGACAGCTCTCTTATGTCTTCTAAGAACACTAATCCTATTAGATTAGGGCCCCATCCTTATGAATTTGCACTTACTTATCTTTTAAAAGTCTTATTTCCAGACACAGTTACATTGGAGGTTAGGGTTTCAACATACAAATGCGGGGGGGTGGGTGGCGAATAGAGACAATTCAGTCCATACCAGGTCCCGTGTCCCAAGGTAACGTGCGCCCTTTACTCTTCCTCTCCCCCACAGTCATCTGGACACCCTGGGTTATGAGCTGTTGGCCCCAAATTTCTCTTTAACCCATTCCTTCCTTCCGCCTCCACCATTACACTTCTGGTTCGGGCCCCCCCCGGTGCCCTGCCTGGGCCACTGCCTGTGGCTGAATGGCCGTCCCTCCTCTGCGGCCCTTCCACTGTGGTGCTGCTAGGTCGGCATCCCAAATAACAGACCTGGTCGGGATGGCCAGAACCGTTCAAGCCACGGTGTCCCCCGATCCAGCCCTCATCTAACCACACGGTGGTTATGGTCTCATTTCCAGCCCTGGGCCCCGTGCTTCATGTTTTGACCACACTGAGCTTCTAGCTGTCCCCCCACGTGCCACCCACTTCACACTTCCTCCCTTCCTCCTTTCCTTCAGCCAGGATTTCCCACTACTTCGAATGTGCCTCCCTTCCTCCTTCACGTGGTGAGTTCATCCCCACCTTTCAGACCCCAGTTTAGCATCATCTCCAAGGAGCATTTCTCAGCCCCCAGGACTCAGCTGGCCTGGCATCCCATTCACATCCCTGTTGCGGCACCTGCTAGGTTTATCCATCCGTCTCCTCATCAGACCTGCAGTTCCTCATGAGTACTAACGGATTCTCCCTTGATCTTGAACACCTGTGCTCCACCCAGACTATCTGATCAATGCAAATAGAAATAAACATGTTTTAGGGAACCCAGCCTGGTTGCTCTGTGACAACCTAGAAGAGTGGGATGGGGAGGGGTAGGAGGAAGACTCACAAGGGAGGGGCTATATATACACTTATGGCTGATTCGAGTTGCTGTACAGCAGAAATTAACACAACATTGTAAAGCAATTACCCTCCAAGTAAAAAATAATAAATAAATAAATAAGAAATGAGTGTGTTTCAGGAAAGTCAGGAGCAGACATGCTATTCGAACTTTGCCCTTAACTTTTCTCATTTAAAAAAGTAAATCTTAAAATATTTTTTCTTATTAAAATATATTAAAGTCTTAAAAATAATATTAAAATCTTTAAATATTTTCAATTATATATTTAATGGACCACTTAATTCCCCTGCATACAGAAATATTAGACTTTAAATATGGATGCATTATTTCTTTTGTTTATATACATAATGTTATTTTTTTTAATTAAGAAGATCACCTAGATAACAAATCAATTCTTCCATTTTCAAAAAATTGTATGCTACTTACAACCAGATACTTCATGTAGGATTCAAATATGATTTTAAGTCAATTATTAAAGGTAGGACTGTTATATTTTAGTGTCACTCAGCTTTAATATTTATTTTAGGTTTAATTTTAAAGAAATCTAAAAGAAAAAGGTTACAAATGTCCTGAATTTAAAGCTCCTCTTGGGATGAATGGTCTGACCTCTGGTCTAGAGCACCACGGTTTTTAAAGATCATATAAAAGGTGGGTTGCTATTAAAACAAAAGTCTTCTTAATTAGCCAGGATAAATCTCTGTGCATTGCTGGCCATATGCTCCCAGAACAGCATCTCTTCTCACAAGAATCCTTTGAAATGAAATATCTACCAGAGGTGGAAATGGAGACAGAAACCACCCAGAGTCATGTGAGGAGAACAGAGCCGGGAACATCAGGTGGTCTTTACAGGAATCGCTTCTTACCTATTAAACCAGATTTTATAAAATCAAGCCGCTGAGGGAAAGCTTTTTTGTGAGCAGGAATCCTACAGTGAGGAGATTCAAAGACACAGAAATGTTCAGGAGTCAGGACGTTTCTATGACCTTAGACGATGCTTCAATATTCCTTCTAATTAACATCATCTGGGAGCTTTTGCTTAACGATGAAGGGAAGGAAGGAAGTCTATCTCTGAAATCAGAGAAATCTCAGGCAGAACAGAGCTAGGCCTCCCAGTAGCAAGACTGGGTCCTGAGCAGTCCAGAAACACGGTATTTCTCTCGCGGCTGAATAAAGATGAATCGCCATCAAGGCACCGATTTCATGAAACTCAGAAGTCGAGCCACCGGGGCTCAGCAGTGCTGGGCAACGGGACCGGGGCAGGGGCTTGGGTGTTCCACGGGGGTCTCCAGCCTGCGACACCAGTGACTGCACCCTTAACAGGGGCAGGAACACATCTGCTGCGTCTTTACATATTACCCCACGCCTTGTGCTGGCCAGATCCTGGCGGTAGATTTCTCTCTTCCTACTTCCTTCTCCAAAACTGCTCCCCACCTACATCACCAACGCCTACTGCCTAGATGTTTCTCATCCCAGCTTTTGCCTCTTGCCACCCCATGCCTGCAATGCCATTTTGACATCCCACTCCACCCCCTTCACCTGACAACTTACCGTTCAGTTCTTACAATTCAGCTCTGTCACCTCCTCCAGGAAGCCTCCCCTGACCCTTCCCTCCCAAGGCTGAGTTAGGGTCCTTCTGCAGGCTGTGAGGAAGACTGTTCTGGGCCTCTCTCCTAGCTTCTGCTGGCTTTCTGGCAATCTCAGGTGTTTGTTGGCACGTAGAAGCATCACCCCGGTCTCTGCCTTTACCTTCACATGGCACTCTCCCTGTATACCTGTGTGTTTCCCATGTTCCCCTTTTTACCAAGACACCAGTCATACTGGCGTAGGACTCACTCTAAAGACTTCATTTTAACTTGATTACCTCACTAAAGACCCTCTCTCCAAATACAGTCACTTTCTGAGGTCCTGGGTATTAGAGATTCCTGGATATGAATTTGGGGGCCGGGGACATAACAGACCCCATTACCTGTATTTCCATAAAGCCCTCAACTATCCCTGTCACTGCTTTATAACTGTACATGCCAAGGGCTGCCTCCTTCACTGGACTGTGAGTGCCTTTGCAGAAGCTCCTGTATTCTCTGATCTTTATGTATCCAGTGTCCAACATAACCAAATGAGTGAATGAATGAAAGTGAAATTATTAGTCACTCAGCTGTGCCTGAATTTCTGCGACCCCATGGATTTTAGGCACCAGGTTCCTATATCCATGGAGTCCTCCAGGCAAGAATATTGGAGGGGATAGCCATTCCCTTCTCCAGGGATCTTCCTGACCCAGGGGTCAAACCCAGGTCTCCTGCATTGCAGGCAGATTTCTTTACTGCTGAGTCAGCAGGGAAGCCCTCACAAATGAATGAATGAGTGGATAAGGCCTTGGAGAAGAGCCAGAATGAATGAACTGTGAACATATTCAGTTCAAAGCCACCTTAAACATGCATTTTTGTGTTTGTTTTTGTGTACCAGATTACACACAGACGACACATTACATACATGCTATGTAGGTATCACCGAGAGGGGGCTCTTCTGAATCTCTTCTCTTTCCCACCCCAGTAAGTAGCTTCCCCGAGTCAGAGCCATTGGCTGAATGCAAAGACAGTCCTGGGGCTTCTGGTGCGTAACCCTGTTTCCATCGCTATTTTTGTTCCTGTTGTCTTTGCACAACTCCAAGGCACTGAACTTACCCTTTCCCAGGCACTGCCCTCTGGCACTTCTTGCTCTGCTAGTTCCTCCCCTAGGGGAGGTTTGGGCAGGAAGGGAAGTGTTCTCGGGCAGAATTCTGTCCGGAAGGCTATCCCACTCTCACATTACTTGGAAATTGTTGGTTCCATAACTATTTCCCAATTCTCACTGCAAACATTCTCATATCAAACCCAGAGACCTCAGACCCAGCCACTCTGGGGAAATGGCAGCTGAGCTTGTCCTCGGACACAGATAAGCTCTCCTGCTCTTCTGTTCCCACGACATTCGGGTCACAAGTGCTCAGAAAGTTTTCAAAAGCTCTGAGACGTCTCCACATTTGAGTTTGCTCTGGTTCATTCTTAGTTATTCTCAGTGTCTTCATCTCTGTAATTTCCACCTCTGGGAGTTTTACTCACTGGCCATTAGAAGGACCTGGCACCCCAACACAACACAGTCAGATGCAGAAGAGAACATATACAAGCATGTGTGTGTGTGTTTTAAACTGTATACTGGCCTGATTTGCACAAGTATTTTTAATAAATACAATTACATTAAAATTCAAGAACAAGAACTGTGTCCTAAGTGTCAATGTGGCTCTGAGTTTCTAGGAGTAAATGGAAATATTAATCCATTTGGAAACCTGCTCTTAGCTTATAAAAGGGCTAGTTGAGTTTAACTTTTCCCTTTGTATGCTCAGTCATGTCCAACTCTTTTGTGACTCCATGGACTGTAGCCCGCCAGGCTCCTCTGTCCACGGGATTTCCCAGGCAAGAATACTGAAGTGGTTGCCCTTTCATCCTTCAGAGAATCTTGCTGACCCAGGGGTTGAGCCCCCTTCTCTTATGTCCCCTGCATTGGTAGGCGGTTTTGTTTTTTGTTTTTTTACCTCTAGAGCCACCTGGGAAGCCCACTTAATTCTGTGGTGACCTAAATGGGAGGGAACTCTTAAAGGGGGAGGATATATGTATTTGTATGGCTGATCCATCTTGCTATGCAGTAGAAGCTAACACAATATTGTAAAAAAAAAAAAATGCAATAAAAATTGAGAAAAAATAAAACATCTGTGGATAGCTATAAAAAATAAAATAATTTTTTAAAAGACAGGTTTATCACAGTCCTTTATTCCTGCCCCCAAGTACACACAAGTACACCTGGGCCCAAAAAAGCCTGTGATCCAGGTTGGACTATGCATCTGTGTAATTAACGTGTTTGTTTTGCTTTTTTTCGGTAACACAAGCCTTAAGACATCACACCTCACGGGTTCCCTCATAAATGCCCTGGCCTGGTCTGCCTTTCCAGTGTTCTGAGGAAGAAACTGCTAGGCTCACATTGCTCCCCAGTAGAGGAGGTGCCAATATTTTCTTCATGAGGACCTGCTTTAATGTCGTCCTTGCAGGGGGAAGGGAGATAGGAGGAGAAGGAAGGAGGGAGGGAGATCAGCTCCGAGCAGGAGGCTGAAGGCACACATTGGAGTTGAGGATGACGTGTAACCGGCTATGATTTTGACATCAATCAATAGATTGTCATTTGCCTCTTGGTGACAGCTGCTCTATTCACTCCGCACCTCCCCCCACCCCAAACAGGACCCAGTGTGGGGCTCTGAATGGCGGTTCATTAACTGAGCACCCCCCAGGCTCTGCACTCAATGAGATACTGTTCCAGCTCCTACAGAGTCCATCCTCTGAAGGGGAAGAGAAATGGACATTGATGACCACCTAAAAAAAAAAAAAACACACACAGTTCTATTGACCAGACAAATATAAATCCGTACACACTCATACACTCACTTTTCTGCCCCAGCTCCCACTTCCCGCTACTGGAGAATTAGAAAAGCATGTCCAGCCCTTCAGGCAGATGAGCCCCGAGCCCCACAGGCCCGGGGTTCGCTCATCACAGCTATCCAGAGAGGCCCTGTTCACTGCCCACATTTTACACCTAGGATCTGGGGTTTATTCTAGATTCCAAAGACTATTACGGTAGCATCTCTGGATATTTTGACTATTACAGTAGCATCTCTGGATATTTTGATAATAATCTTTGATTCCAAAGACTATTATGGTAGCATCTCTGGATATTTTGATAATGTACCAAAAAAAAAAAAATGAGGGATAAAAACTGAATATCCCTTTGTATCTTTTTTCAAGACACCAACTGAAGCTTCCAAATGTTAAAAGAATTTTTCATTAATGCTTTCGATATCTGTCTAGGCATCTGCATATGCTAATGGATATTTCTACTTAATCCAGATGAGAGGGTTCCGCATCCCTCATAAAGAAAAGTTCCTCTGCTGTGGTTCTCTGTTTTACTAATTCAGAAACCTGACATTTCTGGAGGTGCCGCGACAAGTAATTTCACGATGATAAATTTTCTGAGACAAAATACCCTGCTCTACGGAACTCAAGAGTAATTTAAAAGGAAGATAAACAGTTCCGACATTTAATGAGTAAACAAATGTGGCAGGATAATTTATTGAGATATTAATTTGTGATTCTTTTCTTGCTCCTAGAGGAGCTTGGAAAGATGGAAGGGGACTGTCCTGTCCTTCTCCCAGGCGAGAAGGTGGGCGTGTTGCCTCTGTTACTGATAATGTCTTGTCCTGGGATCTACGATCGAGACTGCGGAGCATACATCCATGGAAAGAACCTCACATACAGCAACAGACCCACAGCGGCTGGGCTTGGGGGACTGAAGGAGAGGTTTCCCAACATATGGGAAGGGAGGGGCTCATGGACATTCTGTAGAGGGACCAGGAGGATCTGGAGGAAATGGTCCCCGGGTTTCCCCAAACAGCTTCATCTAAACTACTCTGGTTACAGGTAATCATTCCCAGTGCTACCCTTGGTCATGAGAAGTCTGAACTAAACTGGTCCAGGCTTCACTCCCCAGTGGTATGTTCTGCTAAGCAACTTAGGTTAAATTGCAGAGACTGGTCACCAATTTTTCGCATCTCTGCCCATTAAGAGGTAGAGTCTGTGTTTCTCCATCCTGTGAATCAGGCCTTGGCCATGAGGCTTGCTTTGGCCAACAGAACACAAGAGGAAACCTGAAAGGGACCTGCTCACTTGGAATTCTATTCTCTTGCCTTTTCTGGAACAGTCCCCAGGTGCAGAAGCCTGAGACTGCCTGCTCGAGGCTGAGCAAACACAGCCCAGCAGCCTGCATTCTCAGAGCCCACCACCAGACACGAGGGAGGCTGCCGGGACCAACAGCCCCTAGTGACCCAGCTGCGCAGCCGCAAGGGCGAAGTCATTAAAGACCACTGGAAGAATCACTCGGCTAAACTCAGGCCATGCAGGCAACCTATAAAAAGCAGGAGATATGGTGTGGGGAGGTTGGTGCTGAAGCGATAACTGACACCAGGTTTTAACAAGACTCAGACGGTAAAGAATCTGCCTGCAATGCAGGAAACCCGGGTTCGATCCCTGGGTCAGGAAGATCCCCTGGAAAAGGGGATGGCAACCTACTCCAGCATTCTTGCCTGGACAACTCCATGGACAGAGAAGCCTGGCGGGCTACAGTCCATGGGGTCACAAAGGGTTGGACACGACTGAGCGACTAACACCTTACCAGGATGGCATTCTAGGTGCCCTCCTACTCCAGCAGCATCACACAAGTCATGCTAAGCCTTGCCCATAACGGCGAGCACAGGAGCCAGGTAAAAACCTGGGCACCAAATTAGTCAGGGGTCTCCCACAAGTTGACTGCATTTTCAAGCCACAGTTTTTCTCTCCAGAAAGTCAGGATAGAGCCCGTGTTAGTGCTTCTGGCTCACACTAGGGCCACTGTCCCACGTCCCTCTTCCTCACCATGGACTGTCTTCACCTGCCCATTCCTCCCTGAGAGGAACTGTAACTTCACCGCCAGGGCCTGACCTGGAAGCAGACCCTGAGCAGTGGCACTGTGGCCTGATGGCTTTCTCTTAACTCAGGGCTCCAGATGTTATGGGTGGACTTGCGTCCTCCCCACACCTCAAGTTCATATGTTGAAGTCCCAACCCCAGCGTGTCAGAATGTGATCTGATTGGGAAATAGGTTCTTAGGAGATGCAGTTAGTTAAGGTGAGATTATACTTGAGTGATGTGGGCCCCTAATCCTCATAAAAGGCGGAAATGTGAGTCTCCCTTATGAGATAGAAGGTTTCCTGACATCCAGTATTCAACAAATGTTCTGTAACCCTTTGCCAAGGAGGACCATTAAATTTAAAATGTCAACACCTGCTACCCCCACCCCACTATTGCTAGCTTCTGCCCCTATATTATTTTTTTCGTAACATGTCACTTTCCACTCCAAAGCATGATTTAATCATGTGTGTGTATATCATTGGTCTGTCTCTATTGAATGTAAGCTCCTTGAGGGCAGGGTTTTTATCTGTTTTGTTCACTATCGTAACCTCAGTACTGAACTCATGGTAACCACTTAAGTCAGTATTAGCTGACTGACTGAATCAACCAGATGAAAGGTTGAACTCTGTGACCTCTAAGACCCCGACAAAGCTAAAATAAAGTATGTGTGTGCAGATATTTGGGGAATTCTCCCGCCTCCGTTTCTCCACCTCTACCCAAGACAATCATTGACCCAGTTCTCACCTTCCATGAGTCTTGGGATGAGCATCCTTGATCGCATACCTCAGGCAAGCACTGCACATTCAGCACTAACCCTGGCCAGCCCACCGTATGTGGCAAGGAGTTCTCTAGCCACGACTGGCATTAAACCTTAATCACAGGCTTCTCCTGCAATCCAGAGCCTTGATTAACTCTATTCACAGTCCTGCAAGGTCAAAACTGAGGAGGTGGAAAGCGCAGAGAAACCAGAGGGCAGCAACCACAATCCAGTCCTGTAACTTGTCCCGAGCGACAATTTCATTTCCTGCCAGCCCTGAAGTGATGACATCCCAGGGTTGTCAGGCTCCTGTCCTGCACTTTCCCCCTCAGGGGTTTTTCTGCTCTGAGCCCGCTGCCAATCCCTGTTCCAAGGGGAGAAGCTATCACCAAGAGAGGATTGGATACAAAAAGGGAAGGCAAGCCACGAATATACCTGGTCAGGCAGGAAGGACTCCTTGTCCAACACCTTAGTAATGTAAGAACAGAAAAACAGCAGTTTCAGAGGCCACCACCCACGACCTTGAGTGTTCCTTACAGGGGCACAGTTCCCCCTAAAATCCAAGCATTGTTTGGTTTTCAGCTTACTTAGTAGAATTTTGACTGTTCTTGGAAGCAGCTGTCTGACCCCATCTTGATGATGAGGTCAAGGTTAAAGCTCTTGATTCCCTCTCTCTTTCTGCTGTGAGTCCACCATCCAGGATATTTTTGGTTTTGAGCCTCACCTTACATTGTAAGGGCTTCCCTAGTGGCTCAGATGGTAAAGACTCTTCCTGCAATCTGGGAGACCTGGGTTCGATCCCTGGGTCAGGAAGACCCCTGGAAAAGGAAATGGCAACCCACTCCAGTATTCTTGTCTGGATAATCCCATGGACAGAGGAGCCTGGCAGGCTACAGTCCACGGGATGGCAAAGAGTCAGGCACAACTGAGCAACTAAGACTTTATATTGTAAGGACTTTCCATGTTTGGCTGCTATTTCTCAAGAGTTTTCTGTGATCTAAACAGTCCTCATTAGATCAGATCCTCCACAAAGCATTCTGAGGACAACATGTCTTGAAAGAAATCTACAACCTTGGGCAAAGCAGAGCTTCAAACAAGGTCCCCCCTACTCTGTCATTTAAAAAAAAAAAATGATCATGGGCTTAACTGTGGTTGAATCTCATCTGATGGGAATCCAGAAAGTCCTGGGGGTGAAAAGAAGCTTTAGAGATAGGCCTAAAAGAAGGAGAACTATTTCAACAGGTGGAAATGGGGTGGGAATATAAAATGTTCACGTAAGCTTCTCAGACATTCACACCTTTACATTTTCCCCTGAAATGTGCTGGGCTTAATTAATTCAGTCTAAACCCCTCATTTACTTCTTCTCTCTCTGCTTAGATACAGCAAAATGGGAACACCGTGTTCCTGCTTCCTCCCACTGGCTCCTGGAAGCAGAATGCTTGGGAACAGAGAGAAGGTACTGAGAGGGTGAGTCCAAGACTCTATTCGTACCTCAGTGGCCCTGGCTGTGGCATTGCAGCTCATCAGACTCAGGAAAAAGCGCTCCACAAGTGTGATGTTTTTGCACCGAAAATAGGTTTAAGCCAAGTTAAGTTTTGCGAGACTGCTCAGGCAGGACACTCATATTTAGATGAGTCCAAAAGGCATCATTTATGGACTGCAGCTCACGGTGCCTTAACCACAGGTCACAGACAGCAGCTGGGCTGAGGCACGTCTTTCTCTTAATTCAGTTTCCCAGCAAGGTCAGCACAGGCCCTGACAGAGACAACAGAGCCTGCTCTGGGGCTGCCTGGGAGACCTGTCCTTCCGCCCTGAACCTGGCTCCTTTCATCTGGATGATGCCAGGAGAGACGAAACAATGCCGGTGTTTTCTGTGTGCTCATTAATTAACTCTGCAATTAAGACACTGTCATCAACAATCGAACAGATGCCAAGGGCCCTTCTTGCTTCTTTTGAAATCAAGACAGCTTTGGAACAACATTGTGTCTGGAACACACCACCAGGGCCACAAACACGCGCACTCTGCATTGTCTCCTCTAATTGCACCATAAGGACACCCAAGGATTTGAAAACGTATTTTTTCAGGGAGCTGCAAGGTCTCTGATTTTTTTTTTTTTTTTTGGAGTATGTTTTCATTTCAATGCTTATATCAACGTAAATATGTCCTCTGGGTAATGACTGTGTAACCAATTATCTCCCCAGATGTTACTGTTCATGCTTGCATTTATATTTAGAGTTATGTTGGAGACAAGGAGAGTTATCCAGGCTAATAAGAAAAGAAGTGTGATTAATCCATAAATGAAGCATTATCTCCAAATGAGAACAGACTGATACTAAAGTGACCCACTAGACAAATGAAGATGTATCACGGTTTCTACGGAAAAAAGTGCTGGGATATTGATTGATCACACGGCCCATGGGGGTGTAAGCACAGGTTTCTTACTATTTACTTGCATCTGCTATATATATTTGATTTTAATCAATCATTTAACAGAGCTTACAAATAAATTTTTAGAAACTAGGTTAACAACACTAATCTGAGTTTGGCTAAACTAAACTGCTATTACTTGAATATGGTAATAAGTGCTGATTTTATGTTTGCATATGTCTAGATAAAATTACAAAAATATTAAAATGATTTTAGTCAAAACTACAACTCTCCAAAAAATTTCTGTTATCCTTTTGCTCAAATATGAGGAATAATGAAATATGCCTAATCCTTTCCATTTGCCTAAAATGTGATGGGCCATTTTTTAAAACCATTCTAATTAAAAGTGAAGAGCTTAGTATAATGAAAGAGAAAAATGGTCAAAGAGCTAAGAATTCAAATCCCAACTATGCCATTGAAAGGCTGAGAGTCCTTGAACAAGCCACTACAGCCTCTCTGGACCTTGATTTTACCATTTGTGAAATAAGATCTTAGCAGATTTTTTTTTTTCAGGTCCCTTCCAACTCTGAAATTTTATGGTAGTTTGTCCTCTAAGTCTGCGAAATTGAAAAGTGAAAGTGTCAGCAGCTCAGTCGTGTCCGACTCTTTGCGACCCCAGGGACTGTAGCCCGCCAGGCTCCTCTGTCCATGGGATTCTCTGGGCAAGAATGCTAGAGTGGGTTGCCAGTTTCTTCTCCAGGGGATCTTTCTGACCCAGCGACTGAACCTGGGTCTCCGGCACTGCAGGCAGATGCTTTACCATCTGAGCCACCAGGGAAGCCCCCTGGCTTGCAAATGCCTGCCCTCTGCTGGTCATAACCCATTATTGCAATCCTGACACCAGCCAAGGACTGGGGATAAATAAAGGTGAGCCTGGTGGGCTTCCGTCTATGGGGTCGCACAGAGTTGGACATGATCAACGCGACTTAGCAGCAGCAGCAAATGGCACCCCACTCCAGTACTCTTGCCTGGGAAATCCCATGGACGGAGGACCTAGTGGGCTACAGTCCATGGTTCCAAATAGGAAAAGGAGTACGTCAAGGCTGTATATTGTCACCCTGCTTATTTAACTTATATGCAGAGTACATCATGAGAAACGCTGGACTGGAAGAAACACATGCTGGAATCAAGATTGCTGGGAGAAATATCAATAACCTCAGATATGCAGATGACACCACCCTAATGGCAGAAAGTGAAGAGGAACTAAAAAGCCTCTTGTTGAAAGTGAGAGGAGAGTGAAAAAGTTGGCTTAAAGCTCAACATTCAGAAAACGAAGATCATGGCGTCTGGCCCCATCACTTCATGGCAAATAGATGGGGAAACAGTGGAAACAGTGTCAGACTTTGTTTTTCTGGGCTCCAAAATCACTGCAGATGGTGACTGCAGCCATGAAATTAAAAGACGCTTCCTCCTTGGAAGAAAAGTTATGACCAACCTAGATAGTATATTCAAAAGCAGAGACATTACTTTGCCGACTAAGGTCCGTCTAGTCAAGGCTATGGTTTTTCCTGTGGTCATGTATGGATGTGAGAGTTGGACAGCTGGAATCAAGATTGCTGGGAGAAATATCAATAACCTCAGATATGCAGATGATACCACCCTTATGGCAGAAAGTGAAGAGGAACTAAAGAGCCTCTTGATGAGAGTGAAAAAGTTGGCTTGAAGTTCAACATTCAGAAAACGAAGATCATGGCATCCAGTCCCATCACTTCATGGGAAATAGACGAGGAAACAGTGGAAACAATGTCAGACTTTATTTTTCTGGGCTCGAAAATCACTGCAGATGGTGATTGCAGCCATGAAATTAAAAGACACTTACTCTTTGGAAGAAAAGTTAAGACCAACCTAGATAGCATATTCAAAAGCAGAGATATTACTTTGCCAACAAAGGTCCGTCTAGTCAAGGCTATGGTTTTTCCAGTAGTCATGTATGGGTGTGAGAGTTGGACTGTGAAGAAGGCTGAACGCTGAAGAATTGATGCTTTTGAACTGTGGTGTTGGAGGAGACTCTTGAGAGTCCCTTTGACCGCAAGGAGATCCAACCAGTCCATTCTGAAGGAGATCGGCCCTGGGATTTCTTTGGAAGGAATGATGCTGAAGCTGAAGCTCCAGTACTTTGGCCACCTCATGTGAAGAGTTGACTCACTGGAAAAGACCCTGATGCTGGGAGGGATTGGGGGCAGGAGGAGAAGGGGACGACCGAGGATGAGATGGCTGGATGGAGTCACTGACTCCATGGGCGTGGGTCTGAGTGCATGATGGACAGGGAGGCCTGGTGTGCTGTGATTCATGGGGTGGCAAAGAGTCGGACACGACTGAGGGACTGAACTGAACTGATCTATGTTGGTCATAACTTTCCTTCCAAGGAGTAAGCATCTTTAATTTCATGGTTTCTATCACCATCTGCAGTGATTTGGGAGCCCCCAAGAATAAAGTCTGTCACTGTTTCCGCTGTTTCCCCATCTATTTCCCATGAAGTGATGGGACCTATAGTCTTATTTAGATGCAAATCTACTTTGCATACCAAGACTTCCTTTTGAAATAGTGCAAATGAAAACTTCTGAATATCCAAACTTTAGATATTCTGATCTTTGTGATGGAAAGATCAGTAGCCTCAAAACAATATGGTTTTAATAAAGGAGATATAATTTATTTAAGCAAAATATATTCAGGCTTTTATTTCAAAACTTATACTTGCAAAAATCTAAACTGCTGCCTAATACCTTTTTGAATATGTAAATAAGACTTTTTCACTTTAAATTATAAACCAGAATTGGAACTTGATGTCATACAATTTAATTTCTTTGTTTTTAAGAGGGATTTAATTATATATTATTAGTAATCAAGTGTAGATTTAAAGCCAAGATGATTTTTAACAAACCTAGGTTTATCTTTTTAAACTCTAGGACAGGATTTCACAAGCAAGCTCTCAGTTCATTACTATATATATGTTGGTTTTAAAACTAGAACTTTCATCTCTAGGATAAATAATTTTCTAGCCTAGGATATTTTTAAGCTTTGAGAATTCCTAAAGGAGAATTTGGAGAAGGCTATGGCACCTCACTCCAGTATTCTTCCCTGGAAAATCCAATGGACAGAAGAGCCTGGTAGGCTGCTATCCATGGGGTCTCGAAGAGTCAGACACGACTGAGCGACTTCACTTTCACTTTTCACGTTCATGCACTGGAGGAGGAAACGGCAACCCACTCCAGTATTCTTGCCTGGAGAATCCCAGGGATGACTCTAGGATAAATAATTTTCTAGCCTAGGATATTTTTAAGCTTTGAGAATTCCTAAAGGAGAATTTGGAGAAGGCTATGGCACCTCACTCCAGTATTCTTCCCTGGAAAATCCAATGGACAGAAGAGCCTGGTAGGCTGCTATCCATGGGGTCTCGAAGAGTCAGACACGACTGAGCGACTTCACTTTCACTTTTCACGTTCATGCACTGGAGGAGGAAACGGCAACCCACTCCAGTATTCTTGCCTGGAGAATCCCAGGGATGGGGAGTCTGGTGGGCTGCCATCTATGGGGTCACACAGAGTCGGACACGACTGAAGCGACTTAGCAGCAGCAGCAGCAGCAGAGGAGAATTTACATTATTTTTGATAGCTGTTTGCTATAGATATGATGTGGAAATCCATGAATTATCTGAATGGGGAAAACTGGTTTACTTTTTCCTAGATTCCCACCCTTCCCCGCCCCGCCTTCCTTTTCTACCAGCATATAGATTGACTGCTGCATGAGTAGACTGGAACTATAAAGCTCCAAAAGTTGTATTTTGAGGCATCATTGTTGACTCTCTGTGTGTGTGTGAGTGTCTATATGTGTGCATTTTGAGATCACTCATTTAGAATAGTCTGTTTCATGCCACTGGCCACCACTCTATAGACTTGAACGTAATTAAATTGATATATTAAGGATATCGATGGAAATATTTTAAAAATTATTTTCAATACTTGCCTTCTGTATTAGGCAGGGATACTTAGCTTATTTCTTCTTCTCTTGATGGTATTGCTTGTGCAGGTCATATCTCCAGGCCTTCCTCTTGCTAACCCCTACAGAACTCCCACAGTGATTTTTCTAATACTCTTTACCAACCACCAAAGAAAAACCCAGATTTTTTGCTCATGATAGAAAAAGCTTCCACAGTCTGACCCAATCTACCATTTCTAGACTTAATTCTCAATGTTAGACTCTGTAATAGGATTGAAAAGACAGATGAGAAGTGGATCTTTAACTTCTAAGAGTTCACAGATTGTAAACTGGTGCTGCTACTCAGTAGCTGTAATGGTCTGGTTAATGCATAAAGCAGAAATCCTCATGTGATTATGTCCAGTAAACAGGCCTATATTGGTCATAATAAGGAAGCCTAGAATTGCCGTGGGAAAAGAAGATGGGTGTCAGGAAAGTGAGCTTTGAAAAATTATTAGAAGACGTATAGTAACAGTAATGGGAGGAGGCCCTGCTGATAGTATTACCACTCATATGTCTGCAGGTAGAGTAAATATTATAACCCATGTTTTATGCAAAAATACCATCTCTTAATCCTCTATTTTATGTAGTCCTCAAAAATACAGTCTTATCAGTATCCTCAACTTGTAAGTAAGGAATGAGATGAAATTACTGTATTCAAGATTGAACGCAAATTAAGTTAAGACTTCCTTCTGTCTCCAAATTGTATGGTCATCATGTATAAAACATCAAGGTTTACTCTCTGATCCAAGACCAAGGAAGTAGAAAGGAATTGTACTACAGTTTCTGGACCTGAGCCTTTCCTGAGTCATCATGAAGCAGCCTCATGTAACTATCTGTACTCTTCATTGTGACAAAACCAAACCAAGATATCATCGCTGTGTTTACTTTGTGCCTGGCACTGTGTTAAAGTAGCTTTACATATATTGCCTTTAATCATCAGCAACCCTATAAGGTAACTGCTTTGTTTTCCTCCATTGTCTAGATGAGGAAAATAGGGCTTAGAAAAGTGGCTTAACCCAAAGGCATATAATAAGTTAGTGGCCCAGCTGGATCTGGAACCAGATCAGCTTTGTGACAGAGCACATGTTCTTCTGTTGAGCCTCACAACCCAATGCATGCCTTTCTCTAGAGAATGATTAGAAATTTGGTGGGTTTTTTTTTCTTTATAAAATTGATGATAGCAAACTCTAGAATTCTGTATCACACAACGAGATCCCTTCTCTTTTCTCTTTGGCTCAAAGCCATACTGATTAAGTGAAAGGGTTTGATGACAACTTGTTTCTTCTTTCATTCTTCTCATATCCCCTAACTTACCTTCAGTTCAGTACAGTCAATAAGTCATGTCCGACTCTCTGCACCCTCACGAATCACAGCACCCAGGCCTCCTTGTCCATCACCAACTCCCGGAGTTTACTGAGACTCGTGTCCATCGAGTCAGTGATGCCATCCAGCCATCTCATCCTCTGTTGTCCCCTTCTCCTCCTGCCCCCAATCCCTCCCAGCATCAGGGTCTTTTCCAATGAGTCAACTCTTCGCATGAGGTGGCCAAAGTATTGGAGTTCAGCTTTAGCATCAGTCCATCAAATGAACACCCAGGACTGATCTCCTTTAGGATGGACTGGTTGGATCTCCTTGCAGTCCAAGGGACTCTCAAGAGTCTTCTCTAATACCACAGTTCAAAAGCATCAATTCTTCAGTGCTCAGCTTTCTTCACAGTCCAACAAGTTCAGCTTTAGCATCAGTCCATCAAATGAACACCCAGGACTGATCTCCTTTAGGATGGACTGGTTGGATCTCCTTGCAGTCCAAGGGACTCTCAAGAGTCTTCTCTAATACCACAGTTCAAAAGCATCAATTCTTCAGTGCTCAGCTTTCTTCACAGTCCAACTCTCACATCCATACATGACAACTGGAAAAAACATAGCCTTGACTAGACAATTCCATAGTTCATCAGGCACTCTATCTATCAGATCTAGACCCTTAAATCTATTTCTCACTTCCACTGTATAATCATAAGGGATTTGAATTAGGTCATACCTGAATGGTCAAGTGGTGTTGCCCACGTTCTTCAATTTAAGTCTGAATTTGGCAATAAGGAGTTCATGATCTGAGTCACAGTCAGCTCCCGGTCTTGTCATTGTTGACTGTATAGAGCTTCTCCATCTTTGGCTGCAAAGAATATAATCAGTCTGATTTTGGTGTTCACCATGTGACGATGTCCATGTGTAGAGTCTTCTCTTGTGTTGTTGGAAGAGGGTGTTTGCTATGACCAGTACATTTTCTTGACAAAACTCTATTAGTCTTTGCCCTGCTTCATTCTGCATTCCAAGGCCAAATTTGCCTGTTATTCCAGGTGTTTCTNGGAGATCAACCCTGGGATTTCTTTGGAAGAACTGATGCTGAAGCTGAAACTCCAGTACTTTGGCCACCTCATGTGAAGAGTTGACTCACTGGAAAAGACCCTGATGCTGGGAGGGACTGGTGGCAGGAGGAGAAGGAGACGACCGAGGATGAGATGGCTGGATGGCATCATGGACTCAATGGACGTGAGTCTGAATGAACTCCGGGAGTTGGTGATGGACAGGGAGGCCTGGCGTGCTGCGATTCATGGGGTCGCAAAGAGTCGGACACGACTGAGCGACTGAACTGAACTGAACTGAACGGTCCATGGGGTCGCTAGGGGTCGGACACGACTGAGCGACTTCACTTTCATTTTTCACTTTCATGCATTGGAGAAGGAAATGGCAACCCACTCCAGTGTTCTTGCCTGGAGAATCCCAGGGACAGAGGAGCCTGGTGGGCTTCCGTCTATGGGGTTGCAGAGAGTCGGACACGACTGAAGCGACTTAGCAGCAGCAGCAGCAAATAGGCCTCACCTGCAACTCTTTCCGTTCCTCTTTCTCCTATTTTCTTTCTTCTCAGATTCTACTGTTGAGGACAAGTGAATACTACCTGGTTGGTCTCATCTCTACTCTGTTATTAGAAAAGAGCTACAGTAAGTAGGTTTATCCCACAAGGTCTCACTCCCCACCTCACTATCACTGAGAGCAGCTTGTCTTGAAACAATTCAGCAACTAGGGAGTGACCTAAAGTGGTGTGGTAGCCCACTTCCAGGACATCCCCAAGGGAGCCCCCTTCCTGACATCATGTCCTGGTGTTATTTGTCCCACAACAACTAGGGCAGACCTGTGTAAGCAACAGGATGTTACAGCAATGGCGGTGTGTGATTTCCAAGGCTAGGTCATTAAAGGGAGCTGCTTCTGTCTTGCTCACTCTTGGGTCACTCCCCCTGGGGGACGGAAGCCAGTCACTGTGTCTCTGGGACACTCAGCCTGGGGAGGGTCCAACATGGTGAGGAACTCGAGCCTCTGCCAACAGCCATGTGAGTGAGCCACCTTAGAGGAAGATCCTCGGGCATGGTCAAGCCTCAAGATGACTGTGGCTCTGGTCAGCATCTTGACTACATCCTCATGAGCCAGAAACACCCTTGAACTTCTCCCTTGAAATCCTGACCAACAGGAGCTCAGAAATCACAAGGGTCTATTGCTTAAAGCCACCAAGTTATGGGGTAATTATTTACACAGCAACATATCTAATAGGGGACTTCCCTGGTGGTTCAGCAGTAAAGAATCCACCTGCAATGCAGGAGATGTGGGTTTGATCCTTAGGTTGGGAAAATCTCCTGGAGGAAGTCATGGCAACCCATTCCAGTATTCTTGCCTGGAGAACTCCATGGACAGAGGAGCCTGGTGGGCTACAGTCCATATGGTCGCAAAGAGTCAGACACGACTGAAGAGACTTAACATGCATGCATGCGTATCCCTAATACAAGAGTTAAAGCTCTAAGGGTATCTTTTATGGAAGCTAAGGGAATTTTCATCTTTTATGGAAACTTAGAGCCTCTGATGTTATGTCCTCCTGTGGTCAGCCTTACCCCAGTGTCCTAAGAAAGAAGGTCTAGAAGTTCTCACAGGATCACTACAAATAGCTATGTATGGAGGCAAACCTCTGGCCAATTGGGCGGATAAACATAATAGAATTATGGCGTAAGAAATTACTCAAAGAATACACAAAATTTAAATCCATAAGTAAAATTATGTGGCAATTTTGGCAATGAGACTTATTAAGACAAAAGTAACAGAGCTAGAAAGAACATGTCTGTGTTCGTGAATGCCTTCAGAAGGTGGGGGATATACATGTATGTTGGGATAAAAGGGAAGGATGAATACAAAAACCAAGACTGATAAAGACAGGGCTAGGAGAGGAGTTACCCCACTGTCAGGGTCAGGGGCCGAGAGGAGCAACCCCACATTCAAGAAGCAGTGGCTGCGTGGGTGCAGGAGGGCCGAGAGGAGCTACTCCACATTCAAGGTCAGAAGGGGCGGCCGTGAGGAGATACCCCTCGTCCAAGGTAAGGAGCAGCAGCTGTGTTTTGCTGAGCATCCATGAAGAGATACCCCACGTCCAAGGTAAGAGAAACCCAAGTAAGATGGTAGGTGTTACAAGAGGGCATCAGAGGGCAGACACACTGAAACCATAACCACAGAAAATTAGCCAATCTGATCACACAGACCACAGCCTTGTCTAACTCAATGAAACTAAGCCATGCCATGTGGGGCCACCCAAGGTGGATGGGTCAAGGTGGAGAGGTCTGACAGAATGTGGTCCACTGGAGAAGGGAATGGCAAATCACTTCAGTATTCTTGCCTTGAGAACCCCATGAACAGTATGAAATGGCAAAATGATAGGATACTGAAAGAGGAACTCCCCAGGTCGGCAGGTGCTCAATATGCTACTGGAGATCAGTGGAGAAATAACTCCAGAAAGGATGAAGGAATGGAGCCAAAGCAAAACCAATACCCAGTTGAGGATGTGACTGGTGATAGAAGCAAGATCTGATGCTGTAAAGAGCAATATTACATAGGAACCTGGAATGTTAGGTCCATGAATCAAGGCAAATTGGAAGTGGTCAAACAAGAGATGGCAAGAATGAACATCAACATTCTAGGAATCAGTGAACTAAAATGGACTGGAATGGGTGCATTTAACTCAGATGACCATTATATCTACTACTGCAGGCAGGAATCCCTTAGAAGAAATGGAGTAGCCATGATGGTCAAAAAAAGAGTCTGAAATGCAGTATTTGGATGAAATCTCAAAACCAACAGAATGATCTCTATTCATCTCCAAGGCAAACCATTCATTATCACGGTAATCCAAGCCTATGCCCCAAGCAGTAACACTGAAGAAGCTGAAGTTAAATGGTTCTATGAAGACCTACAAGACCTTTTAGAACTAACACCCAAAAAAAGATGTCCTTTTCATTATAGGGGACTGGAATGCAAAAGTAGGAAGTCAAGAAACACCTGGAGTAACAGGCAAATTTGGCCTTGGAGTACGGAATGAAGCAGGGCAAAGGCTAATAGAGTTTTGCCAAGAAAATGCACTGGTCATAGCAACACCCTCTTCCAACAACACAAGAGAAGCATAACACCCTCTTCCAACTACACATGGACATCACCAGATGGGCAACACCGAAATCAGATTGATTATATTCTTTGCAGCCAAAGATGGAGAAGCTCTATACAGTCAACAAAGACAAGACCAGGAGCTGACTGTGGCTCAGATCATGAACTCCTTATTGCCAAATTCAGACTTAAATTGAAGAAAGTAGGGAAAACCACTAAAACATTCAGGTATGACCTAAATCAAATCCCTTATGATTATACAGTGTAACTGAGAAATAGATTTAAGGGACTAGATCTGATAGACAAGTACTTGATGAACTATGGACAGAGGTTCGTGACATTTTACAGGAGACAGGGATCAAGACCATCCCCATGGAAAAGAAATGCAAAAAAGCAAAATAGCTGTGTGAGGAGGCCTTACAAATAGATGTGAATAAAGAGAAGCGAAAAGCAAAGGAGAAAAGAAAATATATAAGCATCTGAATGCAGAGTTCCAAAGAATAGCAAGGAGAGATAAGAAAGCTTTCCTCAGTGATCAATGCAAAGAAATAGAGGCAAACAACAGAATGGGAAAGACTAGAGATCACTTCAAGAAAATTAGAGATATTACAGGAACATTTCATGCAAAGATACTCTCAATAAAGGACAGAAATGGTATGGACCTAACAGAAGCAGAAAATATTAAGAAGAGGTGGCAAGAATACACAGAAGAACTGTACAAGAAAGATCTTCACGACCAAGAAAATCACTATGGTGTGATCACTCACCTAGAGCCAGACATTCTGGAATGTGAAGTCAAGTGGGCCTTAGAAAGCATCACTACGAACAAAGCTAGTGGAGGTGATGGCATTCCAGTTGAGCTATTTTAAATCCTGAAAGATACTGCTGTGAAAGTGCTGCACGCAATATGCCAGCAAATTTGGAAAATTCAGCAGTGGCCTCAGGACTGGAAAAGGTCAGTTTCCATTCCAATCCAAAAGAAAGGCAATGCCAAAGAATGCTCAAACTACTGCCAATTGCACTCATCTCACATGCTAGTAAAGTAATGCTCAAAATTCTGCAAGCCAGGCTTCAGCAATACATGAACCANAAAATTCAGCAGTGGCCTCAGGACTGGAAAAGGTCAGTTTCCATTCCAATCCAAAAGAAAGGCAATGCCAAAGAATGCTCAAACTACTGCACAATTGCACTCATCTCACATGCTAGTAAAGTAATGCTCAAAATTCTGCAAGCCAGGCTTCAGCAATACATGAACCATGAACTCCCTGATGTTCAAGCTGGTTTTAGAAAAGGCAGAGGAACCAGAGATCAAATTGCCAACATCCGCTGGATCATGGAAAAGGCAAGAGAATTCCGGAAAAATATCTATTTCTGCTTTATTGACCAAAGCCTTTGACTATGTGGATCACAAGAAACTGTGGAGTTTAAATTCTGAAAGAAATGAGAATACCAGATCACCTGACCTGCCTCTTGAGAAACCTATATGCAAGTCAGGAAGCAACAGTTAGAACTGGACTTGGAACAACAGACTGGTTCCAAATAGGAAAAGGAGTACATCAAGGCTGTATACTGTCACCCTGCTTATTTAACTTATATGCAGAGTACATCATGAGAAACGCTGGGCTGGAAGAAGCACAAGCTGGAATCAAGATTGCCAGGACAAATATCAATCACCTCAGATAAGATGACACCACCCTTATGGCAGAAAGTGAAGAGGAACTAAAAAGCCTCTTGATGAAAGTGAAAGAGGAGAGTGAAAAAGTTGGCTTAAAGCTCAATATTCAGAAAACTAACATCATGGCATCTGGTCCCATCACTTCATGGAAAATAGATGGGGAAACAGTGGAAACAGTGTCAGACTTTATCTTTTTGGGGCTCCAAAATCACTGCAGATGGTGACTGCAGCCATGAAATTAAAAGACGATTACTCCTTGGAAGGAAAGTTATCACCAACCTAGATAGCATATAAAAAAGCAGAGATATTACTTTGCCAACAAAGGTCCGTCTAGTCAAGGCTATGGTTTTTCCAGTGGTCATGTATGGATGTGAGAGTTGGACTGTGAAGAAGGCTGAGCGCCGAAGAATTGATACATTTCAACTGTGGTGTTGGAGAAGACTCTTGAGAGTCCCTTGGACTGCAAGGAGATCCAACCAGTCCATCCTAAAGGAGATCAGTCCTGGGTGTTCATTGGAAGGCCTGATGCTAAAGCTGAAACTCCAGTACTTTGGCCACCTCATGTGAAGAATTGACTCATTGGAAAAGACTCTGATGCTGAGAGGGATTAGGGGCAGGAGGAGAAGGGGACGACCCAGGATGAGATGGATGGATGGCATCACGGACTCAATGGACGTGAGTCTGAGTGAACTCCGGCAGTTGGTGATGGACAGGGAGGCCTGGCGTGCTATGATTCATGGGGTCGCAAAGAGTTGGACACGACTGAGCGACTGAACTGAACTGAACTGAACTGTAGGGCCAGACCCTGTATGCTACTGCTAAGTCGCTTCAGTCGTGTCTGACTCTGTGCAACCCGATAGACGGCAGCCAACCAGGCTCCCCCGTCCCTGGGATTCTCCAGGCAAGAACACTGGGGTGGGTTGCCATTTCCTTCTCCAACGCATGAAAGCGAAAGGTGAAAGTGAAGTCGCTCAGTCAGGTCCGACTTAGCGACCCCATGGGCTGAAGCCTACCAGGCTCCTCCATCCATGGGATTTTCCAGGCAAGAGTACTGGAGTGGGGTGCCATTGCCTTGTATAAGGTAATCAAAAAGTCCTATCTGTTGTGTCCAAAAGGGCATGGCCAATCTGCTTGATAGGGAAGATATCAATACCCAGGGAGGTTTTATCTGAATGATGAGACATCAGCATAGTGAACTATAATCACTATTTTTTATAATAATAATAACAATAATAATCTAGAAGGAAAAAGAATCTGAAAAAGAATAGAGGCATGTGTATAGTTGAATCACTTTGCTGCACAGCTAAAACTAACACTACATTGTAAATCAACTCCAATGAAAAAAATTTTTTATTAAAAATTTTTTAATTGCATAGAAGTCTGAAAATAAATAATTAATTAACTAAAAATGAATGGTGAGGCATCACAGCTATTCAGGTCTTAGGCAATCAGGCCTTGGAATAACAAGAAAGCAGAAGATAGCCAGGAAAGGCATCAAGACTCCGTTCCTCAATAGAAATGGGGTTTGGAGGACTTCCCTGGCAGTCCAGTGGTTAAGATTCTTGGCGGTCCAGGAGTTAACACTCTGCACTTCCATGGCAGGGGGTGTGGGTTTGATTCCTGGTCAGGGAACTAAGATCCCACATGCCATGCAGTGTGGCCTAAAAATGAAAAAAAAAAAAAAGTAAAAAAAGAAAAAAGAAGTGGGCTTTGGATTAAGACTTCTGGCTCAGGAGAGAAACTGAGGCAGTGAATAGGCTGGATCATCTCAACTAGAATAAAGGGAAGGCTAGGACTCAATAGATACTTGCATGTCTTTGGTTTAGCCAAACACAGTGCATGACAAGACTCATCTAATTCCTGACCCCTAGAGCTTCAGATTGATTCCAGAACTGGGTGAGGCTGGGAACACAAGCACTGACAGATAACCTGGATGGTGCTGATGACTACTGCTCCACCGGGGCTGCTGGGGAAAAACCAACTTTGCAGAACATTTCTTGATGTTGATGAACTGTACACGGTGGCAAGCAGGGTTTCACCTGAAGATTTCTGGAAAGTTGCTCTTGTTGTGGTCACTCTGTAGAATCGCATGGACCCTCACGCAAAACCACACCTACAGAGTAGGAAGGGCTTGTTACTCATATCACGAGGCTTCTGGGGGAAAAGCAGGATAGGATTCCCAAGCTGGTTCAAAACCGGCCTGGAAGAGCAAGGAAAGGAGACTGGGCTTTTGTTGTGGTTAGGGGGTGGGGCTGGATCAGAGATACTAGTTCAAGCCTCCTGCCAGCTCCACAGGATGGAGCACCTGGGCTTTCTGGTCAACTTGCCTAGTTATGGGACACATAGGAAGAGGGAAGATAATGCTAAAAGCTGCCAGCCATCAAACATCAAGACAAAGGGTCAGACTCTATTACAACTCTTAACTATACTTTGTGTATTACATTTTACACTTTTCAAAGAATGTTCATCTCTTTCACAGTTCAGTACAGCTCAGGCGCTCAGTCGCATACGACTGTTTGCGACACCATGGACGACAGCACGCCAGACTTCCCTGTCCATCACCAACTCCCAGAGCTTACTCAAATTCTTGTCCATTGAGTCGGTGATGCCATCCAACCATCTCATCCTCTCTCGTCCCCTTCTCCCCCCTTCAATCTTTCCCAGTGTCAGGGTCTTTACAAATGAGTCAGTTCTTCACATCAGGTGGCCAAAGTAATGGAGTTTCAGCTTCAGCATCAGTCCTTCAGTTTGATTTAAATGAAATCAATTTAAATGACTAATCAGGAAGACCCAATCAAATTTTCCTATAAATATGAATTTTTTTTGGTATGACCATAGTATACATTTTTCAAAAACCCTGTTAGATTTCACAGAAATCATAAAATCACAGAGGTACACACTATACCATGAGTCTGACATTTTATGATTAATTTTCTAGTCATCAAGAAAACCAAACTGTTAACATGATTATTTTGTCATAATCAATGAAGACAGATGCTGGATTAGTCACAGAATGATGAAGCATTGCTGACCCAAGAGGTGAGTCAAGAATATGTGGAGGATATTATTTTTATGCTGTACTAGGAAAACAGCTGCCATCAAAGCCATAATCAAACATAACAATCAACATTTGAATTGTGCTTTATAGCTTAAAATCTGATTTGCATTTTGTTTATTGTCTGTCTCCCCACATTAGAATATAAGGTCTATGAGAACAGACTTTACTTCTGCTTCACCCTCTATGCTATCTTCAGAGTAACAGAATCTGGCACATAGCAGGCATTCATGAATGAATGAATGGGTAATCAAGAGATTACAAAGAACCAGAACTTGAACTCACATCTCCTCCTTATATTAAAACATAAAATTTTAACCAGTATACTCACTAAACAAGAGCAGAACCCTTGGCCAGAAAAGGACCTATCCCAACCATTGCACATCATAAAAGATGATTAGAATGACTCTGCAATCATCTGTTTGACTGTTCCATGTGATCAAGGGCAAGCAGCCATGACTGGTGGCTTCTTGTCTAGGGATCAGCAGTGATTGCTGTACAAGGTTTCAGCCACCAGGCAGTCAAATGCTGCTGCTGCTGCTGCTAAGTCACTTCAGTTGTGTCCGACTCTGTGCGACCCCATAGACAGCAGCCCACCAGGCTCCCCCGTCCCTGGGATTCTCCAGGCAAGAACACTGGAGTGGGTTGCCATTTCCTTCTCCAATGCATGAAAGTGAAAGTGAAAGTGAAGTCACTCAGTCATGTCCAACCCTCAGAGACCCCATGGACTGCAGCCTACCAGGCTCCTCCATCCATGGGTTCTTGTCTAGGGATCAGCAGTGATTGCTGTACAAGGTTTCAGCCACCAGGCAGTCAAATGCTGCTGCTGCTGCTGCTAAGTCACTTCAGTTGTGTCCGACTCTGTGCGACCCCATAGACAGCAGCCCACCAGGCTCCCCCGTCCCTGGGATTCTCCAGGCAAGAACACTGGAGTGGGTTGCCATTTCCTTCTCCAATGCATGAAAGTGAAAGTGAAAGTGAAGTCACTCAGTCATGTCCAACCCTCAGAGACCCCATGGACTGCAGCCTACCAGGCTCCTCCATCCATGGGACTCTCCAGGCAGGAGCACTGGAGTGGGGTGCCATTGCCTTCTCCGGAGTCAAATGCTGCCAGGAATAAAAAGAGGTGCAATAATCGTTTACAGTCGAATACAACATGGATAACCACTTCTCTAATCAGAAAATCAGTTCAATTGGATTAAATATTCACATTTTTAAATTCTTAATGAATAAGTCAGACTGACAAAGACAAATACTATATCTTCTAACTTACACATGGAATCTAAAAAAGCCAAACTGATAGAAATCAAGTGGGGATTGAAGGACGGGGGAAGTGGATAGATGCCGGGGTCCAACCCCGGTGGATCCAGGGTGATTCGAATGTGGAGACGGAGTCAGCAAGAAAAACACTTATTGAGAAATATAAGATTAGATTTGGAATTAATAGTATAGTAGGAAAATTTAGATGGAGAAAAGAAGGCTGAATAACTTGGTTTATGTGGAATACCAATCACCACCTCCGTAGGCCACAGGTGTCCTTCCGTTCTCCCAAAGGAGAGCAGGCACTGAGGCCTCCATGGTCCGATCTTAGAAGCCCAGACATAATTAGTAGGCTTGGTGAGTACCCACTCCCCAGATGGGAATTCAGCCAGAAGGGGAAAGAAAGAACGACAGGGGGGGGATCAGCCTTTCCAGAAACTGATCCCATTTTCTTTATTTTCAGGTTTGCTTATATACTTTTTTTACACATAGGGATGAATACAGAGTCACATGGGGGTCAGCAGTCCTGACNAGTCCCATCATTTCATGGGAAATAGACGGGGAAACAGTAGAAACAGTGTCAGACTTTGTTTTTTTGGGCTCCAAAATCACTGCAGATGGTGACTGCTGCCATGAAATTAAAAGAAGCTTACTCCTTGGAAGAAAAGTTATGACCAACCTAGACAGCATATTCAAAAGCAGAGATATTACTTTGCCAACAAAGGTCCGTCTAGTCAAGGCTATGGTTTTTCCTGTGGTCATGTATGGATGTGAGAGTTGGACTGTGAAGAAGGCTGAGCGCCGAAGAATGGATGCTTTTGAACTGTGGTGTTGGAGAAGACTCTTGAGAGTCCCTTGGACTGCAAGGAGATCCAACCAGTCCATTCTGAAGGAGATCAACCCTGGGATTGCTTTAGAAGGAATGATGCTGAAGCTGAAGCTCCAGTACTTTGGCTACCTCACGCGAAGAGTTGACTCATTGGAAAAGACTCTGATGCTGGGAGGGATTGGGGGCAGGAGGAGGAGGGGACGACCGAGGATGAGATGGCTGGATGGCGTCACTGACTCCATGGGCATGGGTCTGAGTGAACTCCGGGAGTTGGTGATGGACAGGGAGGCCTGGAGTGCTGTGATTCATGGGGTCGCAAAGAGTCGGACACGACTGAGCGACTGAACTGAACTGAAGACCTGTTGGCCTGAGGTACCACTTACTTGCTATGAGTATTGACTATTAAATGTTGATAAGATAAACCCTCCCTTAGGACCACTGAGATGAATCAGTGCTTTGATATGGGTTGATTAGAAAAGCGGGAACATCGCAGATGTTCCTTTGATTTTTGGAAAACTTTAACATATGAATTACAAACCTGGATGAGCAAGTGTTTCACAATAAACTTTATTTCAGGTAATTAAATCATAGAGTCAAGGGAAGAATAGGTGTGCCATATTAGTCATTTTCATTTCCTCAGAACAGGGTTGTTTTAGATTACGGTTCTTGAAGATGAGGATTTAGACGGCTCCAAGGGCAGCCCCACTTCGTGTAGAAAACAAAAAGCAGTGGTAATATGTACAACATATGTACATCATCTGTACATATGTACAACAGTCCTCACTTTATCCATGGTTTTGCTTTACATGGTTTGAGACATGCGGCTGAGATATGCGGCATCAGTCTTGATCTGGAAATACTAAATGGAAAACTCCAGAAATAAACAATGCATGAGTTTTTGGTTATGGGCTATTTTGAGTAGCATGATGAAATCTCACACCCTCCTGCTCTGTCCTGCCCTGGACGAGACTCGTCCTTTTGTCCAGCGTGCCCCCTGGTTAACCTCTTAGTTACTCTGTTATCAGATTCATGGTCATCAGTGTTGCCAGATCACAGTGACTGTCTTCAAGGAACGCTTATTTTACTTAATAATGGCCCCCAGATGCAAGAGTAGTGATGTTGGTAATTCAGATATGCCAAGGAGAAGCCATGAAGTGCTTCTTTAAAGTGAAAGGTGAATATTGTCGATTTAATAAGGAAAGAAAATGATCGTATGCTGAGATTGCCAAGATGTATGGTGAGAATGAGTCTTCAGCCTGAAATTGTGAAGAAGGAAAACGAAATTTGTACTAGTTTTCTGCTGCATCTCAAATTGCAAGTTACAGACATAGTGCATAATGAGTGCCCAGTTAACCTGAAAAAGGTATTAAATTTGTATAATAACATATTTTGAGAGATCACATTCACAAAGCTTTTATTACAATATGCTGTTATAATTGTAGCAGCAGCTGTTATAATTGTTCTACTTTATAATTAGTTATGATTGTTAATATCTTGCTGTGCCTAATTTATAAATGAAACTTTATCATAGATATGCATGTATAAGAAAAGATACCTATGTATTGTTGTTGTTTAGTTGCTAAGTTGTATCTGACTCTTTTGTGACCGCATGGACTGTAGTCCACCAAGCTTCTCTGTCCATGGCATTTTCTAGGTAAGAACACTGGAGTGGATTGCCATTCTCTTCTCCAGGGGATTGTACATAGCACCTGTAGGGTTGGTACCGTCTTGGCATGTATCCTCGGTTAAGGGGAGATGCCTATATGTACCTGTACATGAGATTACAGTGCTGTTATTTGTGTATACTTGTGTATATCTTATTTTATTGCATTTTGCTTTATTGCATTTCACAGACATTACACTTTTTACAAATTGAAGGTTCAGGGCAGCCCTGCATTAAACAAGTGTATTAACTTCATTTTTCCAATAGAATTTGCTCACTTCATTTCTCTGTCACTTTTTGATAATTTTTACAGTATTTCAAACTTTTTCATTATTATTATCTTTATTATGGTGATCTGTGATCAGTGATCTTTTTTTTAATTTATTTTTTAATTGAACGATAATTGCTTTACAGAATTTTGTTGTTTTCTGTCAAATATCAACATGACTTAGCCATAGGTATACATATGACAGTGATCTTTGATGTTATTATTGCAAAAAAATTATGACTTCCTGTAGGTTCAGATGATCGTTAGCATATTTTAATAATACAATGTTTTTTTGAATCACTGTGGCTTTCATTTTTTAAAATTACTTTTTATTAGAATATAGTTGCTTTGCAATGTTGTTATAAAGTATTTTTAAATTAAGGCATTGATTTATTTTTAGGCATAATAAATACTATTTTACACTTAACAGACTATAGTATAGTATAAACATTTATATGTACTGGAAAACAAAAAAATTTTCAGGACTTGCTTTATTGCAGTGTTTGCTTTTCTGTGGTGGTCTGATAAGGTATGCCTGTAGTTCTGTACCACTCAGGTATAGGAATTCTCTGGGGGTCCAGGAGCAGTTTTTCATTCTAAATAAAATTTCTGAATTTACACCAATGGTTTTGAACCCAGAGATAAAGGCAAATGACTCCTTTGCTGGGCTGTCAAGATAGCTACAGCTCTGAGAGCTCTAAAGGACCTGAAGGGGAGATCTCGGCTGCCTTGACTGATCATAATTTCCCCCAAGATTAGGTTATTTGGTTTCGGAAGGGATGCCAAAGCCTTTGACTGTGTGGATCACAATAAACTGTGGAAAATTCTGAAAGAGATGGGAATACCAGACGACCTGACCTGCCTCTTGAGAAATCTGTATGCAGGTCAGGAAGCAACAGTTAGAACTGGACATGGAACAACAGACTGGTTCCAAATAGGAAAAGGAGTACGTCAAGGCTGTGTATTGTTACCCTGCTTATTTAACTTACATGCAGAGTACATCATTAGAAATGCTGGACTGGAAGAAACACGAGCTGGAATCAAGACTGCTGGGAGAAATATCAATAACCTCAGATATGCAGATGACACCACCCTTATGGCAGAAAGTGAAGAGGAGCTAAAAAGCCTCTTGATGAAAGTGAAAGTGGAGAGTGAGAAAGTTGGCCTAAAGCTCAACATTCAGAAAACAACAAGCTGGAATCAAGACTGCTGGGAGAAATATCAATCACCTCAGATATGCAGATGACACCACCCTTATGGCAGAAAGCGAAGAGGAACTAAAAAGCCTCTTGATGAAAGTGAAAGTGGAGAGTGAGAAAGTTGGCTTAAAGCTCAACATTCAGAAAACGAAGATCATGGCATCTGGTCCCATCACTTCATGGGAAATAGATGGGGAAACAGTAGAAACAGTGTCAGACTTTATTTTTTTGGGCTCCAAAATCACTGCAGATGGTGACTGCAGCCATGAAATTAAAAGACGCTTACTCCTTGGAAGAAAAGTTATGACCAACCTGGATAGTATTTTCAAAAGCAGAGACATTACTTTGCTGACTAAGGTCCGTCTAGTCAAGGCTATGGTTTTTCCTGTGGTCATGTATGGATGCGAGAGTTGGACTGTGAAGAAGGCTGAGCACCGAAGAATTGATGCTTTTGAACTGTGGTGTTGGAGAAGACTCTTGAGAGTCCCTTGGACTGCAAGGAGATCCAACCAGTCCATTCTGAAGGAGATCAACCCTGGGATTTCTTCGGAAGGAATGATGCTAAAGCTGAAACTCCAGTACTTTGGCCATCTCATGTGAAGAGTTGACTCATTGGAAAAGACTCTGATGCTGGGAGGGATTGATGGCAGGAGGAGAAGGGGATGACCGAGGATGAGATGGCTGGATGGCATCACGGACTCAATGGACGTGAGTCTGAGTGAACTCTGGGAGTTCGTGATGGACAGGGAGGCCTGGCATGCCGCAATTCATGGGGTTGCAAAGAGTCGGACACAACTGAGCAATTGAACTGAACTGAACTGGCAGACAGGTTCTTTACCATTCGCACCACCTGGGAAGCCCGCCAGGTACTTCACGTGCCCAATAAATGTAATTCGTTTCTCTGTCGTCACCTTGAAGTGGTTCCCTGAGGTTGTCTGCCTTCTTGGAAGGACACAGCACCTCTGGGTGCTGTCAGCTCCTAGGATCCTCATTTTCACATGAGGACCCTCTTTTTCCCAACACAAACCCTACCCACAATGCTAAATGCCTGTCCAGTATCACCGGCCATATGGCCTGGGGCAACATACATCCTCTCTAGTAAACTGGGTTTGATGATGCTTGCTCTGATGGTGGACACACAAGAGGGAATCCCCAGAAGGCATGTCTCACAGAGGCTTCCACCCTCTAAGAGGCACCCACCACTAGTTGTTATTATTATCGTGTCTTCTGGGACTTGCTTTTGACCTTCCTGGCTGGTCTCTCACCAGCCATTGATTGGCCAGCCCCACTTCAAAGGTGGACAGGATTGTGTGTTCTCACCCCTCGTGGTCTGCCCTCGCACCAGATATGACAAATACATCTGATTTTTTGAGCAAGCGTGTAGATTCTAATACTTTTGATGTTCTAGATGTTTGGGGTGGTGGGTGCGGGAAGGGCAACTAACTCCACTGGGGCCAATGTAGCCTGTTTATGTACTTAGAATTTTCCTAGAATTCATATGCTAGGAATGAAAGTCTGCTAATCATTACAATTTAGAACATTTCCCTATTTAGAAAGATTAATATAACAGGGCTGCAGTCCTACACAGCACCAGGAGGGAATGTTCGTGTGTTACTGTGGAGCTTGGAACTGAGTGGAGCTTGTAACTTATGTGGAGCTTGGAACTGGGTGACCATAGGTACACAGAAGGCCTGGCTGTGGGACGACCCACAGCTGCTGTGTCACTGCTGCGTGCTAGCCGTCACCTTCTCCGGAGAACTCTCCTTGCCCAAGGGAGCTTCCGCCAGGCCCTCGAGGCCAGTGGGAGGATGAAACAGTTAACGTGCAGAAACATTTGGCAAATGTCGCCTGTTCTCTCTGCTCCTGGTGGCAGAGGTGTCTCATGACTGGCTGACCTGGGATGGCAAACCACGACTCCTCGTCCTAACTCAGGCCTCTTCCACTGGGTGATATTCTCTACGTATTCCAGCTCCCTCTCACATCTATGGTTTTGATCCACCCACTCTATAAATCAAAATTCAGACCTATCTCCCCAGTTGGCGTTCTTTTGGGGCTGAACAAAAGTTATGAGTCATGGAGAAAGGAGGCCAAGAAGAGGCTCAGATTTCCAGCTCTAAACCTCAGAAAAACAGCAGCAAAATGTTTTCTTTAGAGAACCCAAATCCCTGCCCTGAAAAAGCAAAAATCTCAGTTGCCAGCACTCAAAGCAGAACCTATCAAAATAGCTAGGTTGGGCTGAGTATATTGACGCTGTGATAAATTTCATGATTTACCATCAGTTTAAACAATGCAGATCTTAACGTTTGTCAGTAACTCTGAAGACAGAACAGCACTGTTCCGATATGCACCCATTTGTGTATCAATATGTCATGCTTCCTTAAAATAAGGCTCGAGAAAGGATTTAATTCAGAACTCCTTGAACTGATTTAATTCAGCTACTTAGATGCTTCAGTTTTCAGCTAACTGGCCACTTTCTTTAAAAGTCATCTTAGAGTCTTAAAAGACATTAAATAGTGATGATGTTTATGGAGGCAAAACCCTATCTCAGGCAAATTCTCTTGGATGTTAATATTGGAGATATATTTTCTCTCTCTAAAGAAAATAGTGAATGCTTGGAATTTTCAGCCGCAGAACCAAAAGAATATTAGAGCCCCATCTGGTGGATCTGATACTTATTGAGGAGACAAAATGAAGTTTTTCACCAAGCTTTTACTGAGTGCTATGCTATCGTTGCTTTCAGAACATGGCAATTAATCTCTGTCTCTTCATTTTACATGTGGTGTATATTTCCTTTTATCTGAATGACTGGACTTCTTTCTCCCTCCTGAATCTGGCTCACTCCCTTTCCATTGTGAGAAACAGCCTTCAACTTGTGCATGATTAGCAGTTTTCTATATATTAAGCATTATATACAAAGTAACATTTCAAAAGGGTGTATATAACAAAATAGATTATACAACTTAAGCACATAAATACATCACAACATAAACATTATTGTATATGTGATATGTATGTCATAAATAATTGAATTTTATCATGTTAAAATGTATATATTAACTTCAAGCTGTACTGTACTTAGTCTTTGCGACCCCTTGGACTGCAGCCCGCCAGGCTCCTCTGTCCGTGGGGAATCTCCAGGCAAGAATACTGGAGCAGGTGGTCATGCCCTTCTCCAGGGGATCTTCCCCACCCAGGGATCGAACCCAGGTCTTCCGCATTACAGGCTGATTCCTTACTGTTTGAGCTACCTACGCAGTCTCTGAAGGTATGTTAAATTAAGATTTTATCTTGGTGCAGTAGTATCACTTCTTCTTAATGAAAAGCAGGACATATGAGCAAAGAAACACTGCCTGCATTCTCTACTGTCTTCTCTAATCACCCCTCAGTGTCCATAAGGAACTGGTTCCAGGACACCCGCCCCCCGACCCCACCCTGCGAATACCAAAATCTGTAGATGCTCAATCCCTTACAGGCAGACAGACCTCGTTTTTTTGGCCCTTTGCTCTATTGCGTTGCGCAGATACTGCGGTTTTTTTACAAAGGGAAGCAAGTGGCAAGCCCACATCAAGCTAGTCTATTCATGTCATCTTTCCAACAGCATCATCTTCTATATACATAACTGTGTTTGTCTATTTCTTCTTGGCTGCGCTGGGTCTTTGTTTTTGCGAGGCTCTTCTCTAGTTGTAGTGAGCGGTGCACAGGCTCCTCATTGCAGTGGCTTCTCTTGCCGCTGGGCGTGGGCTCCAGGGCCCAAGGGCTGCAAGAGTTGCAGCTTCCAGGCTCTAGAGCACAGGCTCAGTAGTTGTGGTGCTCGGGCCTAGTTGCCCCCCAGTATGTGGGACTGTCCCTACTCAGGGATGGAACATGTGTTCCCTGCATTGGCAGGCGAATTCTTGACCACTGAACCACCAGGGAAGAGAGAAGCCCCCAGCAGCAGTATTTTTAAATTGAGGTATGTACACTGGTTTTTTGAGATAGAAATGCCATTGCATACTTAATAGACTGCAGAATAGTGTAATGGTCGCTTTTATATGTGCCAGGAAACCAAAAAAAATTCACACGGCTCACTTTATTGCTAATTCATTTTACTTTGGTGGTCTGCAACCAAACCCATAATATCTCCAAAGCAGGCCTGAATAAAATGGCATAGTTCAGTTAGTAAAGAATCTGCTTGCAATGCAGGAGACCCCAGCTCGATTCCTGGGTCAGGAAGATCCTCTGGAGAAGAGATAGGCTACCCACTCCAGTATTCTTGGGCTTCCCTTGTGGCTCAGCTGGTAAAGCATTGGCCTGCAATGCAGGAGACCTGGGTTCGGTCCTTGGGTTGGGAAGATCTCCTGCAGAAGGGAAAGGCTACCCAACTCCAGAATTCTGGCCTGGCGAATTTCATGGACTGTATAGTCCATGGGGTCACAAAGAGTCAGACACAACTGAGCAACTTTTACTTTCTACTTTCACTTTCTTTCAGTATTTGCACATAAGCTACACACATTTTCCCATATACTTCACATCATTATAATACTTAACACAAGGTAAATGCTATGTAAATAGTTGTAAATACAATATAAATGTTATGTTTATAGTTGCCAGTGTACTACAGCAAATTCAAGTTTTGCTTTTTTGGGAATTTTCTGGAATTTTTCTTTAGTAGTTTTGATCTATGGATGCCTAACTGGCAGATACAGAGGGCTGGCTGTATTTTCCTAGCAAGGCTTTATATGATGAAAATTGTGTCCAAAAAAAAAAAATTGTGCCAGTTCCTAACTTATTGCCCCTCATCTCCAAACATGCCTTGCTTTGCTTTGCTTTGTCACTGTCTTATGAAACACTTTTCCTATTATTGTTTGGGTTGATTATTGAATGCATGTAGTTCCCTAATTTTCTCACAATATACCTGTTCTGCTCAGTAATGTAAAGTTTGCCATAGCTGGCATTTTGTTTTAAATGTCTCTATATCCCCAGCACCCAGAAAAATAAGTCATACATAACACATACAGACATGCCTAGAATGAATGGCAATGGCAATGTCACAACTAGAATAAAGTATACTAAGATTGCAACTATTTATTATATACCCCCAAACTTAAAGAAAGCTAATGCCATAGTTTTTTTCTAGAAGACACATAAATATGATATGAAGCTTCAGTAATTAAAACAAGGTGGTATTGGTTTTAATTCCTTAAATCAATCAAACAGATATAAGGGCTCAGAAACTACAAAGTACAAATGGGATTTTGTTCTATGAAAAAGGTGGTATGTCAGATGGACTTGGAAATTGGGTACCTCTCAAAATAAAATGATGAGGAAATTGACTGTGTATTTAGAAGAAAAGTTAAATTTCTGCTTCTTCATTGGGCAGCCCCAAATTGATTCCAAATAGAGTTTAAGATTTAAATGGCTGTAAATTTTTATTTTCTGGTAATGGTGAGTTAGGTTATTCAAACTCTCCCACAGGAAACAGCTAAATATGCCAGGTAAAATATTTTAAGATTATTAACTGCATCAAGGAGCAACAGATAGAATGGAATTACTGAGTAAAAGGCAAATAAAATTGCATATCCAAAGAGGTAAACTGACATGGAATCCACTTATGCTCTAAAAGTACTCGCCAATCCAGGCAAACCTGAACTTTTGTTTGAGTAGACTCAGGGAGGAGAGTGGAGTAGAGGAACTATTTGAAATTATAAAGATTGAGATATTTTCAGATGTGACTACACCACCAACCAACAGAACCCCAAGTTGAAGTAAATTTCAAAAAACAATTTAACTAGATATATCATTGTGAAACTGCAGAAGACCAAGCACACAGAAAATCCTTAAAAACAGCTGAAGAAAAAAAAAAGAATCAGAGGCAAATTTCCTACCATCACAAAAAACCATCATGAGTCTGACAGAAGATGTCTTTAGAAACAGTGGAAGCAAAATGAAGGCTTTCTCTCAAGTTATTCTATAGATCTTTGCCTTCAGCCTATATTTTCTGTTCCAGTATGTCTCTATCTCCCTTAAAGGGAAAGGGAAAGATTCAGAAAGTTCAGTATTCCTCGCCATAAAGTGATCTTGGAGCACCCTCCCATTAGCGTTTAAAATAATTGAGAACAAGGCTCTCTGGGCAACTGCAGTGCGCAAATACACTGCCCTGATTTAGGGTGAATCTCCTTCATCATGGAATCTACTAGCCATTTTCTCCAGGAATGTGAATCTCGTTTATGAGAATGGCACCTTTTATCGGTACCACTATTATTAGGCGTTGCATCAGGTTCTTGATATATACTATTTAATTCAATATTCACAAGAAATCTATGAAGAATGCTTTTATCTCCTTTTGTCAGATGAAAAACTGAGGCTTAGAGAGATTTAATGTGTTTATGATTGCACAGCAAATGCAGGTAGAGTTAGAAATCTAACACGTTCTCTGCCCTCAAGTTCTGTGTGTTTTCCACCCCTCCTATCTTCCCAAAGAACCCACAAGTCAAAGATATAATGACATATATTACACATTATTACCAAATTCTGTCTGCTTCTGTCTAAATCCTAACAATTCTGCATACTGCATGAAACACACACACACAAAAGCATCATGATACGTGTACAATGCAAAAAATTATTCTCAATTCCATATGTTTGTACCTAGGGAATAACAACAGTTTTCCCCTATTCAAATGTCAGATTTAAACAGGAGAGAACACTTAGGAATTTCCACAATGGACCACTTGCTGGGGATTATTTCTGCACGTAGATTTCCCAATAAAACAGTATCTGTCTAAATACTGTATAATAAATTTTTACTTAATAACAAGGCTGTTTCTTTTAACAGAAAATAATTCTCGGTACACACTAAAGCCTCCTATTTGTTTTATGTGACAAAGCATTATTTTACTGCCAAACGAGAGAACTTTTTACAATGCACTGGATTTCTTAATTTTTATAACTCAATTTCAGATTCTTCTTTTATGGATAAAAAGAACTTAGAAGAAACTACCTTTATTTTTTTCCCAACTGCTTCATAATCAAGTGTTATTTAACAAAACATTTGGAAGGGTATGGAAAGCAGGCTTGTTGTTGTTCAGTTGCTTAGTCACGTCTGTTTCTTTGTGACCCCATGGACTGCAGCACGCCAGGCTTCCCTGTCCTTCACCATCTCCCGACTTTGCTCAAAGCGGGCTGGATTCAGTGATTTCACCATAAGTAATGATCTCTTGAGTCTGCCCTGCCCAGTGTAGTAGCCACTACCCCCATTTGGCTACTGAGTGCTTGAAATGTAGCTCATGTGAATTGGGATGCACTCTAGGTATAAATCCTGGAGGAGGACCTGGCAACCCATTCCAGTATTCTTGCTGGCAAAACTCTATATAGACAGAGGAGCCTGGCAGGCTACAGTCCTTGGGGTCCCAAAGAGTTGGACATGACTGAAGTGACTTAGCCTGCACGCTAGGTATAAAATGTGCATTGGATTTCGAAAACTTAGTATGAAAAAGAAATGTAAAATGTCTCAATAGTAATCATTTTCTATTGATTACATATAGAAATGATGGTATTTTGAAATATTGGGTTCAGTTCAGTTCAGTTCAGTCACTCAGTCGTGTCTGACTATTTGCAACCCCATGAATTGCAGCATGCCAGGGCTCCCTGTCCATCACCAACTCTTGGAGTTCACCCAAACTCATATCCATCGAGTCGGTGATGCCATCCAACCATCTCATCTTCTGTCGTCCCCTTCTCCTCCTGCCTCCAATCCCTCCCAGCATCAGAGTCTTTTCCAGTGAGTCAACTCTTTGCATGAGGTGGCCAAAGTATTGAAGTTTCAGCTTTAGAATCAGTCCTTCGAAAGAACACCCAGGACTGATCTCCTTCAGAATGGACTGGTTGGATCTCCTTGCAGTCCAAAGGATTCTCAAGAGTCTTCTCCAACAACACAGTTCAAAAGCATCAATTCTTCGGTGCTCAGCTTTCTTCATAGACCAACTCTCACATCTATACATGACCACTGGAAAAACCGTGTAATTTTACCTGGGACTTCCCTGGCAGTCCAGTAGCTAAGACTCCACGTTCCCATTGCAGGGGCCTGGGCTCCATCCCTGGTTGAGGAACTAGATTTCACATGCTGCAACTAAAAAAGTCCCACACACCAAAACTAAAGATCCAGCATGGGCAAGGAAGATCCTGGGACTGCCAGTAAGACTCAGCACAGCCAAATAAATAAATATTTTCTTAAAAAAAATAATTTTACTTGTTTCTTTTTACTTATTCTAATAGGACTACCAGAAAATTCTGAATTACTTATATGTATCAATTTATAGTTCACCCTGTGTTTTTATGGCATGGCATCATCTTACAGAAAGGCATCGGCCCCCTAACTGGTGTACCTGCTTCCATGTAAGACTCCTCCTTAGTCCATTCACAATAGAGGAATTCAAGCAAACTCTATAAAACAGGAGTCAGATCACGTCACTCCTCTCTGGAAACCCTCTCTCAAAGTGGTTCGTGTCTGAGCCAGAGAAAGAGCCAGAGTCTTTACAACAGTCCAGTGGGCACTCTGCTCAACCCCCATCCTTTCCACGACCTCCCTTCCCCCAGTTCTGTCTCCACGCATGCGGCCCAACCATGTCCCTGTTCCTTACAAACCCTCCAGCGATCTCACCTCAGGGCCCTACCTACCACTGGCTCTTCTCTTTGTCTGCAACACTCGTGCCCTAGTTATCCTCCTGGCGGACTCCTTTAGCTTCTTCAAAACTGCTTAAAACTCACTTTCCCCATGAGACTTAACCCTCCTCTCATTTAAAGCTGCAACTTCTGGGGGCTTCCACTGGTGGTCCAGTGGTTAAGACCCCACACTCCCAATGCAAGGGCCCGGGTATGGGTTAGGATTCAATCCCCAGTTAAGGGAACTAAGATTGTCGCGTGCAGCACAGCCAAGAAAAAAAACCTTTTTAAATAAATAAATAAAAGCAAAGCTGCAACTTCCCAAAATTGGCACATCTTTTTCCTCTGCCTTACCTTTCCCTTTTTGTCATAGTCTTTATCATTTTTAAAACCTACCAAATAATTTACTTATTATGTTATTACCTATTTTTCACTGTCTTTCAATAATTGTTGAATGGATGGGAGGAGGGCCATTATTACATAGTACAAAATCTTAGCACTTTCAGGAGATCCTTGGCAGTAAAAGCAGAAAAATTGTTACACATAGAGGAGGGTGAGAGAGGGGAAGAAGAGTGGGGGGAAAAGATCAACAGACAGAGCTTCAGTAACATTACTCTTCTCACATAGATAGTAGTCTTCAAGACAAGAACTATGGCTTAATCATACAGCTATCTCTTACACCTAGCATAAAACCTATAGTATATTGATTATTCACTCTCCCATAGTAAAATTATGCATTCTTACTCTTGTCATGGGAGAAGCAAAAGGAGTATATTTCCCCATTCATTGACTTCGGACTTGGCCATGTAACTTGCTCTGGCCAGCGAGAGATTAGCAGGCATAATATAAGCAGAGGTTTAAAATGTGTGTGTGTAGATTGCCTTGACCTTCTTGTGCTTCCAAAATCCTTTGTGAGAACACATTCCAGGTAGCCACTGATCATCCAGTCTGAGCCCCAGAGTGAGATACACAGAGTTAACCTGAACATGACCCACAGGCCCAAACCCAGGAACAAAGAATAAATGATCATTACATGCCACAGAAATGTTGTGGTTATTTGCTATGCAGCAAAGGCTGACTAATACAGCCCTGCCACATAATGCTACTATAAACAAAGTATTTATAGAAAGTTTTCAAATATTAAATGAGGAGAAGTTATATCAACTGTCTATCTTTCATATCTGATGTCTGACCGCCTGCATCAATGTTTAGAGCTTCAGGAACATTACTGAAAGTATCAATGTCCAGTATTTGTTGCCCCTGACTCTTGATTGCACATTTGGTTTCTGCTCTTTGCTTTGTGTCTAATGGAATGAACTTACCTACTTGGCCCCTGACTACTACAGATATATATCTCACTCATCATCTTGTTCCCAAAGCTTGACCCTGACTAACCCGGTCTGGCCTCCCATCATGTCTAAACTCTGCCACAGACCATTGCCCAACCCCAAGTAACAGCAGGTCTGTCCAAAGAGGTAAACAGCAGATAAACCTGAGTAAGAGGGAATAGGACACTGGGCAGCATGGTTAAGAGGGGAAAGAAATTTAGAGTATATAGAGAAAGCAAACTCCAATAATCGTCCAAAAAACCAGCCAGATATGTACAATAACTTCTGCAGAAATCCAACTCTCAATGAGTCTGACATTTTCACCCAGCAGGAGGTAGAATTTATTTCACATCTTTCCTTTGTGTTCTCTTCTCAAAGGCCTCCCAAGAAGCCCTTGTCTACTACCTTGAGGAATCATCACACTTTCTCCAAAGTCCATCAGATGAAAGAGGTCACCTCACAAAATGGAAACATCCTCCAGAAAAGATGACCTTCCCCGTGCCACTGCTATGGGACCCTTAACAACAATCCACTTTCATCTTCAATGCCACTTCCATGCAAATGCTGAGGCATGGCTTTGGCATCAACAAAAATCTCCCTCGTGATGTCTATTGGAAGGAAAGTTATGACCAACCTAGATAGCATGCTGAAAAGCAGAGACATTACTTTGCCAACAAAGGTCCGTCTAGTTAAGGCTATGGTTTTTCCTGTGGTCATGTATGGATGTGAGTTGGACTGTGAAGAAGGCTGAGCACTGTAGAGTTGATGCTTTTGAACTGTGGTGTTGGAGAAGACTCTTGAGAGTCCCTTGGACTGCAAGGAGATCCAACCAGTCCATTCTAAAGGAGATCAGCCCTGGGTGTTCTTTGGAAGGAATGATGCTAAAGCTGAAGCTCCAGTACTTTGGCTACCTCATGTGAAGAGTTGGCTCATTGGAAAAGACTCTGATGCTGGGAGGGATTGGGGGCAGGAGGAGAAAGGGACGACCGAGGATGAGATGGCTGGATGGCATCACGGACTCAATGGACGTGAGTCTGAGTGAACTCCGGGAGTTGGTGATGGACAGGGAGGCCTGGCGTGCTGCGATTCATGGGGTCACAGAGAGTCGGACACGACTGAGCGACTGAACGGAACTGAACTGACTGGAAATCTCCCTAGTGTGAAGTTTTCATAACCACAGAAATTGCTTCTTTTGAATTCATTTGTATAAATGCTGATTACTTGGCTTCAAAAGGACAGAGCTTTTAGAGACAATTCTCAAGCCTCAGAGGTTCTTCCCCTTTTCTGATGGTCTTCCTCTGGATCATATGTATCAGTGAAGTCCACTTCCTTCACTGGTCACCACATTAACTCACAGTAAGGTACAGGGTCAATCTTCTTGATGATAAGTCCAAACTATTGGATACATTTTATCCTGAGTCATCTTCATTCTTTCTCTAATGATAATAATTTGTGGGCATTTTCTTCATGTGTGTGTTGAAACATGAAGAGGGACCATTTTTTAAAACTTTGCACTGAAGTGCAGCATACATCCCAAAAAAGGAACTAATCAAATATCTTGAAGACTTTTCACAAAGTAAATACACCAATGTATTCAGGACTTAGATCAAAACACCAGACCTTACCAGCCCCCTAGAAGCACCTACTACCCATGCTCCCTCACACACCCAAAGGGAAAACACCGTCTTGACTTCTAACACCATGAATTAGTTTTACCTGGCTTTGAACTTCACATAAATTGCAGTCATATAACACGTAAACTTTTGCATCTGTCTTCCTCCATTCAAGATTATATCATCTTTATTCATTTGCATTATGTAGCCACAGTTCAATCATTCTCATTGCCACGTGGGGTTCTGTTGTAGAAGAGTACATTTGCTTTATCCATTCTATTGTTGATGGACATTGGGATTGCTTTGGGGCTATTACACACAGTGATATGAAAACACTCTTTGATATATCTTTTGATGAGCATACATGACATATATGGAGCTCAGTGGGTAAAGACTCCACCTGCAGTGCAGCAGATGTGGGTTTGAACCCTGGAACAGGAAGATCTCCTGGAGGAAGGCATGGCAACCCACTCCAATATTCTTGCCTGGAGAATCCCATGAACAGAGGAGCCTGGAAGGCTACAGTCTATGGGGTTGCAAAAGATTGGACATGACTTAATGACTAAACAGTAACAATATGAACATATATTTGACAAACATGTATGTTTCTGTTGGGATTATACCTAGTAAAAATCATTCTAATTTAGAGATTCTACCTCTAAAATCACTCTGATAGTCTTGAAGAGACTACTACTTTTACATTCTGATACATTGAGTTCCAGATCCAAACTCCCAGGAAGGGTCCTTTACATATTTTCTTATCTGGAAAGGAAACAGATCTCTGTGGAAGAAAGTGCCCCCAACACTGAAATGTATCCAAGTATTAATAACATGAGAAATGTAGTTGAAAAGAATATTAACACTTAAGTAATTTATACCTTAGGTTCAGCATTTTGAGTTTCATTTTGGGGAGCATTCAAAATTTTAATTTCCTTAATATGCTTTAATCTCTAAGGAAAATGAATTCTGGCAGCCAGAACTCAAAGCCAAGCAGGTTTTGCCTCCGTTCAGTCCAGCTTCACTCTCCAGAGGGCTGGCTGACTGAAGGCTGCACTAAAGGAGCATAAAAATAAGATCCTGCCAGTTGTCAGTGATCCATCTGCAGCTTTGTCTCCCCAGGACACATCAACTAAGAGCAAGGACAGTCAAGGGACGTGGGTAACAATAATAATGCATTTAAAAATAATCATTCAAAATGCAAAATGGGATAGCCACTCTGGAAGATACTTTGGTGGTTTCTTACAGAGCTAAACAGAATCTCACCATATGCTCCAGTAATGGCGCTCCTTGGTATTAACCCAAATGAGCTGATGATGTTTGTCCACACCGACACCTGCACACAAACATTTGCAGCAGCCTCGTTCATTAAGTGCCAAAACCTGGAAGCAACCAAGATGTCCTTCATTAGGTGAATGGATACACAAACTGTGAGACACCTACACAACGGAGTCTTATTCAGGAAAAAGAAATGAGCTGTCGACCACAATGAGATACAACCTCTCATCCATGAGGATGGCTACTGTTAAAGGAACAAATAAATAAATGATAAAAGAAAATAACAGCTATTTGTAAGAATGCAGAGAAATTAGAAACTTTGTGTACTGTTGTTAGGAGTGTAAGGTGAGGTAGTCACTAAAACAGTATGATGATTCCTCAAAAAAATAGAATTATAATTTTTTTAGATCAAAAATAAATATTACCTTTCTCCACACTATATAATATATACACACACACATACATATACAAGGCTTCCCTCCTAGCTCAGTTGGTAAAGAATCCACCTGCAATGCAGGAGACCCCAGTTCAATTCCTAGTTCAGGAAGATCCGCTGGAGAAGGGATGGGCTACCCACTCCAGTAGTCTTGGGCTTCCCTTGTGGCTCAGCTGGTAAAGAATCTGCCTGTAATGTGGGAGACCTGAGTATGATCCCTGGGTTGGGAAGATCCCCTGCAGAAGGGAAAGGCTACTCACTCCAGTATTGTGGCCTGGAGAATTCCATGGACTGTATAGTCTATGGAGTCACAAAGAGTCAGAGACAACTGGGCAACTTTCACTTTCAGTTTCACACACCCACACACATATGTACACACATACACATGGGCTTCCCAGGTGGCACAGGGGTAAAGAATCTGCCTGCCAGTGCAGGAGATGCGGGAGACTCAGGTTCGATCCCTGGGTCAGGAAGATCCCCTGGTGAAGGAAATGGCAACCCACTCCAGTATTCTTGCCTGGGGAATCCCACGGACAGAGGAGTCTGGTGGGCTACAGTCCAGGGGGTCATGAAGAATCAGATGCGACTGAGTGACTAAGCACACATATACACACACACACATATGTATGTTCAGAATTACTTTGTGACTCGGCATGAGGGTCCCAAAGAGATAGCTGCACAGTCATGTTCACAGAAGCATTATTTTCCATAGCCAAAAGATGGAAGCAACCCAAGTGTCCATTCAGAGGAATGGATAAACAAAGCATGGTATTATCCATACAACATTTACGGATGAACACCAAGACCTTAGGGTAACTGCAATAAGTCAAACAAGTGTTAGTCGCTCAGTCGTGTCCAGCTCTCCGAGACCCCATGGACTGTAGCCCACCAGGTTCCTCTGTCCATGGGATTCTCCAGGTAAGAATACTAGAGTGGGTTGTTATTCCTTTCTCCAGGGTGTCTTCCCAACCCAGGGATTGAACCCAGGTCTCTTGCATTGCAGGCAATTCTTTATTGTCTGAGCCACCAGGGAAGTCCCTATTCTAAGTGAAATGAGCCAGACAAAAGGCAAATACGATATGACTCCACCCACGTGCTGTACCTAGAGTAGTCAAATGCACAGAGACAGAGGTAGAATGGTGGTCGCCAGGGGCCGAGGAGAAGGCGGATATGGGGCGCTGGACTTCAACAGCCACAGATTTTCAGTTTTACAAGACAAAGGTGGTACTGGAAAGGGATGGTGGGGATGGTTGCAAAACAATGTTAAGTTCTTAATACCACTAAACTGTCCAATTCAAAACGGTTATGATAGAAACTTTCTGGTATAGATATGTTTATTGTTGTTGTTTAGTTTGTGACCCCGTGGACTGTAGCCCACCAGTCTCCTCTGTCCATGGGATTCTCCAGGCAAGGACACTGGAGTGGGTTGCCATTTCCTTCTCCAGGGGAGCTTCCCGACCCAGGGATCAAACCTGCCTCTCCTGCATTGGCGGGCATGTTCTTCACCACTGAGCCACTAAGGAACCCAATAGACATGTTGCCACAACTGAAAACAACTGAGAGGAAGAAAGAGTGAAGGAGGAAAGGAAGCTATCAAAAGAGTGAAATGAGCTAGCAAACAAAGAGAGGCCATGGGCGGGGAGGAGGTTAAATGCATTTTGCTAAGTGAAAGAAATCATTCCAAAAAGTCTACATTCTTTGTAAGTCTAGCTACATGGCATTCTGGAAAAGGCAAAACTACAACGATAATGAAAAGATCAGTGGTTACCAGGAGTTCAGGGCAGAAGGAGGGAGGGACATACAGGTGTGGCAGGTGAGAATTTAAGGGCAATGAAATGATTCTGTGTGCTCCTGTGATGGTGGATACATGTCACTATACAACTGCGAAAACTCATAGAGCTGTACAACCTAAAAAGTGAACCCTAATATAAACCACGGACTTTAGTTAATAATATGTGAATATTTGTTCATTCATTTGAACAAATAAACCATTCTCTTTCAGTCTACTCAGTTGTTATAAGAAAGTATACAGATACTGGGTGACTTATAAACATCAGAAATTTATTTCTCACAGTTCCGGAAGTGCAAAATCAGGGAGCCAGCATGGTCAGGAGAGGGCCCTCTTTTCGGTTGCAGATTTACTGTTTCTCTTTGTTGTTCTTGTTCAGTCACTCAGTTGTGTCTGACTCCTTGTGACCCCATGGACTGAAGCACACCAGGCTTTCCTTTCCTTCACTGTCCTTCACTATCTCCCAGAGTTTGCTCAAATTCATGTCCATTGAATCGGTGATGCTCTCTTTCACAGTTAAAGGGGCAAAGAATCTTTCTGGGGCCTGTTTTATATAAGGGCACTAATTCCATTCAGCTCTTCATGACCTAATCACCCCCTAAAATTATCACCTGGAGCATTAGATTTTAAACACATAAATTCTGGGGAGAAACAAGCTTTTAGACCACAGCACAGCAATGCGAGATGTTAATAACAGGGGAAATTGTTGGTTGGGGTGATGAGTTTATATAGGAACTCTATACTTTCTGACAGAGAAGGCGATGGCACCCCACTCCAGTACTCTCACCTGGAGAATCCCAGGGACAGGGGAGCCTAGTGGGCTGCTGTCTATGGGGTCGCACAGAGTCAGACACAACTGAAGCGACTTAGCAGCAGCAGCAGTAGCATACTTTCTGAACAGTTTATCTGTAACCTAAAACTACTCCATCTAGTCCATTCTGAAGGAGATCAGCCCTGGGATTTCTTTGGAAGGAACAATGCTAAAGCTGAAACTCCAGTACTTTGGCCACCTCATGGGAAGAGTTGACTCATTGGAAAAGACTCTGATGCTGGGAGGGACTGGGGGCAGGAGGAGAAGGGGATGACAGAGGATGAGATGGCTGGATGGCATCACGGACTCGATGGACGTGAGTCTGAGTGAACTCCGGGAGATGGTGATGGACAGGGAGGCCTGGCGTGCTGCAATTCATGGGGTCGCAAAGAGCTGGACACAACTGAGCGACTGAACTGAACTGAACTGAAAACTACTCTAAAATATAGATTTACTAGGACTTCTCTGATGGTCCAGTGGCTAAGACTTCAACCTCCCAATGCAGGGGGCCTGGGTTCAATTTCTGATCAGGAAACTAGATCCAAGACCACAACTATGAGTTTGCATGCCTCAAATAGAAGGATCCCATGTGCAACAACTACGACCCATCACAACCAAAAAAATAAATACTTTAAAAATGAAGCTAACTAATTAAAAAAACAGTCTTGGACCCTGTTGTCTAATAAGCAGAATCCTGGAAATGGACTCTGCAAAGCTCCTCCCCTCTCTGGGAAGAGTCAGGTCGCCCTTCTTTTAGTGGTCATGCAACCCCTCCCAGGCCACCTCTGATGCCTTTGCCTTCATAATCCTAGCTGCCCTGAACTCTCCTATTTGTCCAGCATGGGCTCGCTTTGCTCTGATTCTGTCTGGAAGATGTTGTTGCCATGATGGCAACCCACCAGCCATCTCTGCTGAAGCTGCCCTGGCCTCTGATGGTAGTCTTGCTGGAAGAGGACACTGTCTCTCCCACCAAGAATATGATGAGCACAAAGTGACTGAATGGGGTGATCCTGATTTCTCAGTTTCCTGCTCCAGTCTTTGATACCTTTCATTAGGTCTCAGCCCTCCTATAACTTCTGCCTCCTTCCCATGTCCAAGAAACTGAACACAAGCTGCCCTTGAGACTGAATACTGTGTCACGTGAGTGACCCTCCACAGAATCACATGAAAAATGTCCCTTTGTGCTGAAAGCAAGTCAGTGATTAGGGAGATTATGCTCTCTGCCTTCCTCTTACCACTGACATTTCCTGATCACCAAGAACATCACCAAAAACATGGAAGCCCTAATGTCTTAATAGAAGGTCCTGTGCACCTCAAAATTAGCCACTTCAAAGACCTTTAAACTATCTTTCCTAATGGACTCATTGATTCTACATGAAATGTGTGTCTAAGGGCTATGCCCTAGTGTTCCAGGGTTCTCTAGAGCTGAGGTTCCCAACTGTTGGCCCATGGCAAAGCACTCATAATTCCATGCAAAATGAGAAAAACGACGATAGTGTAATGATTTTTACCACAAAGTCAAACTTGTTGTTGTAGTTTAGTCACCAAATCATGTCTGACTCTTTTTTGAGCCCATGAATTGCAATCCACCAGGCTCCTCTGTCCATGGGATTTCCCAGGCAAGAATACTGGAGTGGGTTGCTATTCCTTTCTCCAGGGGATCTTCCCTATCCAGGGATTGAACCTGCCTGCATTATTGACTGATTCTTTATCACAGAGCCCCCTGGGAAGTTGAGTCAAACTTAACTAAACTTAAAAGTTTGCCTTTTTTTCATAAATTAAATCTTTCTGTCATGGGAAAAAGTAGGGCTATTTAAATGTCAGTTTCTTAATGAAATGGTGATACAAAAGTCTTTATTTTTAGGTAGATAATTATTTTTTAATTCAACAAATTTTAAAAATCAGAAGCTTACAGAAAATTACAAGTATCAGTTCAGTTCACTCGCTCAGTCACGTCCAACTCTTTGTGACCCCATGAACTGCAGCACCAACTCATGGAGCTTACTCAAACTCATGTCCATTGAGTTGGTGATGCCATCCAACCATCTCATTCTCTGTCATCCCCTTCTCCTCCTGCCTTCAATCTTTCCCAGCATTAGGGTCTTTTCAAGTGAGTCAGTTCTTCACATCAGGTAGCCAAAGTATTGAAGTTTCAGCTTCAGCATCAGTCCTTCCAATGAACACTCAGGTCTAATTTGCTTTAGGACTGACTGGTTTCATCTCCTTGTAGTCCAAGGGACTCTTAAGAGTTCTCTAACACTACAGTTCAAAAGCATCAACTCTTCAGCACTCAGCCTTCTTTACAGTCCAACTCTCATATCCATACATGACTACTGAAAAAACCATAGCCTTGACTAGACAGACCTTTGTTGACGAAGTGATGTCTCTGCTTTTTAATATGCTGTCTAGGTTGATCATAACTTTTCTTCCAAGGAGTAAGCATCTTTTAATTTCATGGCTGCAATCAACATCTGCAGTGATTTTGGAGCCCCCAAAATAAAGTCTGTCACTGTTTCCACTGTTTCTCCATCTATTTGCCATGAAGTGATGGGACCAGATGCCATGATCTTAGTTTTCTGAACGTTGAGCTTTAAGCCAACTTTTTCACTCTCCTCTTTCATTTTCATCAAGAGGATCTTTAGTTCTTCTTCACTTTCTGCCATAAGGGTGATGTCATCTGCCTATCTGAGGTTATTGATATTACAAGTATAGGATAAGCAATTTTCCCCCCTGGACCATTTGAGAATAAGTTGCTGACCTGAAGCTCTAAGTGCTTTAGTATTCAGTTCAGTTCAATCGCTCAGTCATGTCTGACTCTTTGTGACCCCATGAATCGCAGCACACCAGGCCTCCCTGTCCATCACCAACTCCCGGAGTTCACTCAGACTCACGTCCATCGAGTCCGTGATGCCATCCAGCCATGTCATCCTCTGTCATCCCCTTCTCCTCCTGCCCTCAATCCCTCCCAGCATCAGAGTCTTTTCCAATGAGTCAACTCTTGGCATGAGGTGGCCAAAGTACTGGAGTTTCAGCTTTAGCATCATTCCTTCCAAAGAAATCCCAGGGCTGATCTCCTTCAGAATGGACTGGTTGGATCTCCTTGCAGTCCAAGGGACTCTCAAGAGTCTTCTCCAACACCACAGTTCAAAAGGATCAATTCTTTGGTGCTCAGCCTTCTTCACAGCCCAACTCTCACATCCATACATGACCACAGGAAAAACTATAGCCTTGACTAGACGGACCTTAGTCGGCAAAGTAATCTCTCTGCTTTTGAATATGCTATCTAGGTTGCTCATAACTTTTCTTCCAAGGAGTAAGCGTCTTTTAATTTCATGGCTGCAGTCATCATCTGCACTGATTTTGGAGCCCAAAAAAATAAACTCTGACACTTTTTCCACTGTTTCCCCATCTATTTCCCATGAAGTGATGGGACCAGATGCCATGATCTTCGTTTCCTGAATGTTGAGCTTTAAGCCAACTTTTTCACTCTCCACTTTCACTTTCATCAAGAGGCTTTTTAGTTCCTCTTCACTTTCTGCCATAAGGGTGGTGTCATCTGCATATCTGAGGTTATTGATATTTCTCCCGGCAATCTTGAATCCAGCTTGTATTTCTTCCAGTCCAGCGTTTCTCATGATGTACTCTGCATAGAAGTTAAATAAACAGGGTGACAATATACAGCCTTGATGTACTCCTTTCCCTATTTGAAACCAGTCTGTTGTTCCAAGTCCAGTTCTAACTGTTGCTTCCTGACCTGTATACAGATTTCTCAAGAGGCAGGTCAGGTGGTCTGGTATTCCCATCTCTTTCAGGATTTTCCAGTTTATTGTGATCTACAGTCAAAGGCTTTGGCATAGTCGATAAAGCAGAAATAGATGTTTTTCTGGAACTCACTTGCTTTTTCCATGATCATGGAGTTGGCTGCATGCGTGGCAGCAGGAGGTTGGAGAGACACTAGGCCAAGGCTCCGCGTGGCTTTGCACCCACTGGGACCTCAACCCAAAGGGGCTCCCAACAGGAGTATGGTGCGTGTGTGGGGCTTCCTTGTGCAATAGCTCTGACTTAGGGGAGGTTTCATGGTTAGAAACCACCATTTTCCTTAGAAAAGCCATTGCCATTTTATGGGTGAATCTGTGTGGTCAGCGGCAGCCTTGCTGACAGCTTTTGGAAGCCACTCACACTGGGAGGATTCGCAACTTGCCCGCCAGCTACTGTTCCTGTGAATTTGACTTCTCCAGGGGCGGCGGCCGGGAGGAACCACCCCACATCCAAAGAGCAGTGGCTGCATGGGCACAGGAGGGCCGAGAGGAGCTATCCCACGTTTAAGGTCAGGAAGGGCAGCGGTCAGGAGATACCCTTCGTCCAACGTAAGGAGCAGCGGCTGCGCTTTGCTGGAGCAGCCGTGAAGAGATACCCCACGCCCAAGGTAAGAGAAACCCAAGTAAGATGGTAGGTGTTGCAAGAAGGCATCAGAGGGCAGACACACTGAAACCATACTCACAGAAAACTAGCCAATCTAATCACACTAGGACCACAGCCTTGTCTAACTCCATGAAACTTCAGTATTAAGACAAAGAAATTTTCCTATATAACCAAACTGCAACCATCAACATCGGGAGATTAATGTTAATATCTACATGGCAAAAGAAGTTTTTTAAAAGGCTTTATTTGGTTAAATACAGAAAGCTAGTAATTTCTGTTGATCCCCAAAGTTTTTCAGAAATTTCCTTGGTCCATAAAAAATTCAAAAGCCTGAATTCACTATCCTAGATGAGTATACTGACAGCTTCCTCCCAGAGTCTGAAATATATAGGAAAAAAAAAAAAACTGGATATCTGAAATCACCTCCTCACCCAGAAACTGTCCACAACCAAAAGGTCCCACCACCTCCGTCTTACACCAAATCTCCTGCTGGAGCTGCCAACACAGACAGGCTTTTCTCTGCCCGTTGCCTTCCTCTCCTTGATGAGTTACTAAGTTTAGGCAACAGAAGGGAGGAGATAAAGACCCAAGACTGACTCATCCATCTCCTGGAAAACAAGAGCCTTTGAAAGCAAGGTTTCTCTGTAGCCCAACCCAGGGTGAGACTTGATGCCTAGTCAGAACCTAACACACTAGACCTGAAATCCTGAATTGGATTTTCTAATTAACAGGAGCAGGTGTCAGGAGTAAAAGCACCAAAGATCTCTGGTATGAATAACTTACTTCTCAGAGCACAGCCACCTACAGGCTTAGCATGGCCCTAAAGATCATAAGTTTGTATGCGATCTGCCTGTCCCTGTGGAGTTTTAAGAAGCTTGCACCAAAACCATTTTCCAGAAAGAGCATCCCACAGTGCTTGAAGCAGGGGACAACACTGCCTCTACTGGAAAAAGGGGGTTCAGTGGCTTTAGAAGAACCCCCTGGGAGCCACCCCACTAACAATTTCTTTTTATCTAATCCCCAAAGTTAGATAACTCCATTATTAGTCATTAAGCCAAGATTTATATAAGAATTGGCATCAAGGAAAGTGTTGGCTTATCTAAGATAGAAGAATTTCTTTACCCACATCCATTTTCAAATTAGGTTCGTTATTTCTCTCTGGCTTTGCATAATGATTCACAGTGAACTTGAATCCCTTCGCTGATATCATTGAAAACAGAAGGGAGGTTGCTATTAGTTAACGTAAGCATTTTGGAGACAGAGAAATGGAGAGAGAGAGAATGAATCAGTAGACCAGCTGGAAAAAATATCCCTTTGCTCATCACCATAGCTTATGTCCTGAATTCAGACCTTATCTCTTAGAATAAAGCCCCTTAAGAAGTGTGTGTGTGTGTGTGTGTGTGTGTGTGTGTGTGTGCTTAGTGGAAACACAGTTCTTTGGCTTCTGAGATTCTCTATTACATATGATGTCTATCTGAGTCCTAAATTTGATCAAATGAAATGATGCACAGCGAGGTTTTCAACTGTGCTATACAGGCAGGGACCACATGAGGGGAGAAAAAGGTGTAGATGTGAGTGTGGGCATTGGAAGTGTTAAAAATCCACCCCTTGTTCATCCAGAACAAACTCGCTTTTATATCTGCTTTCATATTGTATGTTTGTGTGGTATTTCAAGAAAATGTACATTCCTTTTTTTAAAAAGAAAAAAAGTACAAATTATTCATAAATATGAAAATGTTTTATGAACTGTAAGGCACCATGCAAATGTAGATTCGGTATAGATTTTTCTACTACATACACACAAAGAGCGTGAAGTCTGCTCATTAGTGGGGATAAGCAACCCTTTATTGAATGTCCATTTTACAGATGAGAAAAAAAGAGGTAAATTCACACATTTACCAATATCTGAGGCAATGCCAAAGAATGCTCAAACTACCGCACAATTGCACTCATCTCACACACTAGTAAAGTAATGCTCAAAATTCTCCAAGCCAGGCTTCCAGTGAACAGTTAACTTCCTGATGTTCAAGCTGGTTTTAGAAAAGGCAGAGGAACCAGAGATCAAATTGCCAACATCCGCTGGATCATGGAAAAAGCAAGAGAGTTCCAGAAAAACATCTATTTCTGCTTTATTGACTATGCCAAAGCCTTTGTGTGGATCACAAGAAACTGTGGAAAATTCTGAGATGGGAATACCAGACCACCTGACCTGCCTCTTGAGAAATCTGTATGCAGGCCAGGAAGCAACAGTTAGAACTGGACATGGAACAACAGACTGATTCCAAATAGGAAAAGGAGTACGTCAAGGCTGTCTATTGTCACCCTGCTTATTTAACTTATATGCAGAATACATCATGAGAAACGCTGGACTGGAAGAAACACAGGCTGGAATCAAGATTGCCGGGAGAAATATCAATAACCTCAGATATGCAGATGACACCACCCTTATGGCAGAAAGTGAAGAGGAACTAAAAAGCCTCTTGATGAAAGTGAGAGTGGAGAGTGAAAAAGCTGACTTAAAGCTCAACATTCAGAAAACAAAGATGATGGCATCTGGTCCCATCACTTCATGGGAAATAGATGGGGAAACAGTATCAGACTTTATTTTGGGGGGCTCCAAAATCACTGCAGATGGTGATTAAAAGATGCTTACTCCTTGGAAGAAAAGTTATGAGCAATCTAGATAGCCTATTCAAAAGCAGAGACATTACTTTGTTGACTAAGGTCCATCTAGTCAAGGCTATCGTTTTTCCAGTAGTCACGTATGGATGTGAGAGTTGGACTCTGAAGAAGGCTGAGCGCAGAAGAATTGATGCTTTTGAACTGTGGTGTTGGAGAAGACTCTTGAGAGTCCCTTGGACTGCAAGGAGATCCAACCAGTCCATTCTGAAGGAGATCAACCCTAGGATTTCTTTGGAAGGAATGATGCTAAAGCTGAAATTCCAGTACTTTGGGCACCTCATGCGAAGAGTTGACTCATTGGAAAAGACCTTGATACTGGGAGGGATTGGGGGCAGGAGAAGAAGGGGACAACCGAGGATGAGATGGCTGGATGGCATCACTGACTCAATGGACGCGAGTCGGAGTGAACTCCGGGAGTTGGTGATGGACAGGGAGGCCTGGTGTGCTGCGATTCATGGGGTTGCAAAGAGTCAGACATGACTGAGTGACTGAACTGAACTGAACTGAGAATGACTGATTCCAAAGTCTATGCTTTTTCTTTATTGGTTTCTCTAAACTTTAAGCCAATGCATGTGTCTGGCTCCTCAGAAAATTCAGCAATCTTGGTTGTAAACCATCCTCTGTATTTCAGGAGAAGTTAAAGAGTGGTCATTTCAGCTTTTAGTGTTACTAGTATTTATTAGTTTCACACTTAGGAGAGGAAAAATAAATTTCCTTCTACCATTCTGAGACTCCCATAATAAAAGACAGATTATTAGAAATTCCCTGCTTTCCAGTGGTTAGGATGCAGTGCTTTCACTGCCTGGCTCAATCTCTTGTTGGGGAACTAAGATCCTGCAAGCCACACAGCATGACCAAAAATGACAATAATAATAATACAAGGAGAGATATAACATGTCTTGTTATATAACAAGAGATATAACAATTCTTGGATTGGAAGAATCAATATTGTAAAAATGGCTATACTACCCAAAGGAATCTACAAATTCAATACAATCCCTATGAAACTACCAATGGTATTTTTCACAAAACTAGAACAAAAAATTTTCACGATTTGTTATGGAAACACAAAAGACCTTGAATAGCCAAAGTAATCTTGAGAAAGAAAAACAGAGCTGAAGGAATCAAGCTTCCTGACTTCAGACTATACTTCAAAGATAGAGTCATCAAGACAGTATGGTACTGGCACAAAAACAGAAATATAGACCAACGGACAAGATAGAAAGCCCAGAGATAAACCCACACACCCATGGGCACTTTATCTTTGACAAAGGAGGCAAGGATATTCAATGGAGAAAAGACCTCCTCTTCAGTAAGTGGTGCTGAAAAACTGGACAGCTATGTGTAAAAGAATGAAACTAGAACACTTCCTAACACCATACATAAAAATGGATTAAAGACTCAAATGTAAGTGCAGAAACTATAAAGCTCTTAGAGGAAAATATAGGCATACACTCGTTGACATACATCACAGCAAGATCCTCTATGAACCCTCTCCTAGAGTAATAGAAATAAAAACAAAAATAAGCAAACGGGACTTAATTAAACTAAAAGATTTTGTACAGCAAAGGAAATAATAAGATTAAAAGACAACCCTCAGAATAGGAGAAAATAATTGCAAATGAAACAACGGAAAAAGAATTTATCTCCAGAATATATAGGCAGCTTATACAGCTCAACATCAGGAAAACAAACAGTCCAATCAGAAAATGGGCAGAAGACCTAAGCAGACATTTATCCAAAGAAGACAAACAGATGGCTAATAAACACATGAAAAGGTGCTCAACATCACTCATTATTAGAGAAATGCACATCAAAACGATATATCACATTACAGCAGGCAGAATGGCTATCATCAAAAAAAACTCTACAAACAATAAACCCTGGAGATGGTGTAGAGAAAAGGGAACGCTCCTGCACTGTTGGTGGGACTATAAGTTGATACAGCCACTATGAAGAACAGTATGGAGTTTCCTTAAAATACAAGGAATAAAATTACCTTATGACCCAACAATCCCACTACTTGGCATACACTCTGAGAAAACCATAACTGAAAAAGACACGTGTGCTCCAGTACTCACTGCAGCACTATTTACAATAGCTAGGACATGGAAGCAACCTAGATGCCATCAAAAGATGAATGCATAAAGAAAGGTGTGGTATATATATATATATATAATGGGATATAACTCAGCTATAGAAAAGAATGCATGTGAGTCAGTTCTAATGAGATAGGTGAAACTAGAGCCTATTATACAGAGTGAAGTAAGTCAGCAAAACAAATACCATATATTAACACATATATATGGAATCCAGAAAGATGGTACTGATGAACCTATTTGCAGGGCAGCAACGGAATTGCAGACATACAGAACGGGCTTGTGGACAGTGGAGGAAGGAGAACGAATTAAGAGAGTAGCACGGAAACATACATTGAGTTCAGTTCAGTTCAGTTCAGTCGCTCAGTCGTGTCGACTCTTTGCGACCCCATGTATCACAGCACACCAGGCCTCCCTGTCCATCACCAACTCCCGGAGTTTACTCAAACTCATGTCCATCGAGTTGGTGATGCCATCCAGCCATCTCATCCTCTGTTGTCCCCTTCTGCTCCTGCCCCCAATCCCTCCCAGCATCAGGGTCTTTTCCAATGAGTCAACTCTTCGCATGAAGTGGCCAGTGTACCTGGTGGGCTGCACAGAGTCGGACACAACTGAAGTGACTTAGCAGCAGCCTTCTTCACAGTCCAACTCTCACATCCATACATGACCACTGGAAAAACCATTGCCTTGACTAGACGGACCTTTGTTGGCAAAGTAATGTCTCTGCTTTTTAATATGCTGTCTAGGTTGCTCATAACTTTCCTTCCAAGGAGTAAGCGTCTTTTAATTTCATGGCTGCAGTCACCATCTGCAGTGATTTTGGACCATATGCAAAATAGATAGCCAGTGGGAATTCGTTATATGACCCAAGGAGCTCAAACTCGGTGTTCTGTGACAATCTAGAGGGGTGGGATGAGGTGGGAGATGGGAGGGAGGCTCAAAAGGGAGGGGACATATGTATACCTATGGCTGATTCATGTTGATGTATGGAAGAAACCAACACAATATTGTAAAGCAGTTATCCTCCAATTAAAAATAAAGAAAAATAAATAATTTTTAAAAGAAAATAATAATCATAAAAGATTATCAAAAGAAAGACACTCTGAAGTTTATTAACACATATTCCTCATGCATATACAGAAAATATCCAGGAAACAATCAGTGACTCTCCAAGGTGGTTTAGAATTCAGGCTTAAATACCACCACCTTAATAGAGAAGGCAGGGCAGGATGTAGGTCTCTGAAGCAGAGAGTGAATGATATTTAGGAAAAACGAATGAGCCCTTGGAAGAACAGATGGGAGGTATAATAGTTTGTGAAGAAGTTGGTCTGTGTGTGGGGTCAACTCCTGGTAACCCCTTCCGTAACAGGGTGGGATGAGGTGGGAGATGGGAGGGAGGCTCAAAAGGGAGGGGACATATGTATACCTATGGCTGATTCATGTTGATGTATGGAAGAAACCAACACAATATTGTAAAGCAGTTATCCTCCAATTAAAAATAAAGAAAAATAAATAATTTTTAAAAGAAAATAATAATCATAAAAGATTATCAAAAGAAAGACACTCTGAAGTTTATTAACACATATTCCTCATGCATATACAGAAAATATCCAGGAAACAATCAGTGACTCTCCAAGGTGGTTTAGAATTCAGGCTTAAATACCACCACCTTAATAGAGAAGGCAGGGCAGGATGTAGGTCTCTGAAGCAGAGAGTGAATGATATTTAGGAAAAACGAATGAGCCCTTGGAAGAACAGATGGGAGGTATAATAGTTTGTGAAGAAGTTGGTCTGTGTGTGGGGTCAACTCCTGGTAACCCCTTCCGTAACAAAAGTCAGTCTCCCCTAGTTGATAAAACTCCTAGAGTTGAACTAGGACAGTTGAGTTCTTCTTGGAGGATTGGTCTTCAGGCAGGTAGGTGAGTTCAAAGAATGCCTCTCCCTGCATGTGCTGTTTTTCTAGTGAGTCTGGCCCAAATTAACCAGTATACCAGGGTGGTATATTTAGGGGAGGCACGCCCTGAACTCCCACAGTCATGTTTGGGGGTGGTGTATTCTGCAATTCTCCAACACCAGCTGCCAATACATGTTTTTTTTTTTTTCTATATTCTTTGTTTCTTTTCTGAAATAATACATGTTCCTTTCTTTGAAACATATTCCTAAATGTTTCATTAGCAACAAAGCCACTAGGTTCTACATGGTGTGTATTAGCCTTCATGAGAAAGAAACAGCCAAAAATGCAAATCTCTAAAGGTGTTTTATTCAGTCTGCACTGCATTTTCCTTTTCTGCATCAGCTACAGCCCATATGGGGAACCCATCGCTTGAAAAATGATTGTCATCTTTCTCAATAATTCTGATGAGGAGCCTTATTTTTAACTCCAATCTAAAACACATTAGAGGAGCCATGTAGTGTTTTGAAGTTGGCATTTAGGAGTTATACAGAACATTCCTCCTCCCCAAATTCAATTCACCATCTGTGTTCTTCTCAATGTTCCAAAGCATCAACACAGGGTATATATTTCATTTGGGGGAGAAATAAGATTAACATTAAGAGCTCTAAGCTGCCTCACACCTGATCCCCTGGTATTTAAATAAGGAACTTAACTCCAAAGTTACTGTCGGTTTCTTCTGAGGACTGGGTACAGTAAGGTGATGTGGAAATACTTGGCCCATCTGAAATAAACACATGGCATGTTCAGAAGTCTCCCAAACAGGAAACCCGGACTCTAATTCGCTATTCTTCTACACCAAAATAGAGCCAGACTTGGATGCAGGCAGTGCAGGTAACAGTCGACTTGATGGAATTTCCAGGAGCATCAGGAAAACTGAACATCCTCCTCTGCCTTCTGCTTTATGAATGCTGATTTCACAACAGCTTTATTGAGATGCAGTTGATGTACCATAAGCTGCATATATTTAATAAACGATGCCATTCCATGAGCTTCAGCTTATGCACACACACACAAACCATCACCACAATTAAGATAAGGAAATCTTATTATCCCCAAAAGTTTCCTCATGCACCTAAGCCACATCCATCCTCTCCTCCCCCTCTCATCGCCAGGTAACCACTGTGCTGCTTTCTGTCAACAGAGATTAGTTTGCATCTTCTAGAATTCTATAAAAATGAAATCATACAGTATGTAGCCTTACCGGACTAGAGCAGAGTGATTTTGAAATTCTTCCATGTTGTCATATTTATCAATATTTTGTTGCTCCTTATTGATAAGTAGGGCTTCCCTAGTGACTCAGCTGGTAAAGAATCCACCTGCAATGTGGGAGACCCCAGTTCGATTCCTGGGCTGGGAAGACCCCCTGGAGAAGGGAACGGTACCCACTCCAGTATTCTGGCCTGGAGAATTCCATGGACTGTATATAGTCCATGGGATCACAAAGAGTCGGACATGACTCAGCAACTTTCACTTCACTCCATTCACATTCACTGCTGTGTAGGGATATGCCACAGTCTGTTGATCCAGTCACCTCTTGATAAATATCTGAGTTTCAAGTATTTGGCTATTACAAACATAGCTGTTACAAATAAGCATGTTTAGGTCTTTTCATTATTGGAGTATAGTTGCTTCACAATGTTGTGTTTCTGCTGTATAATAAGATGAATCAGCTCTCTGTATACACATATCCCTTCCCTCTTTGAGTCTCTCTCCCTCCCCCTCATCCCACGGCTCTAGGTCATCACACAGCATCGAGCTGAGCTCCCTCTGCTACGCAGCAGCTTCCCACCAGCTATCTGTCTTACAAATGGTAGTGTATATATACAAATGCTCCTCTCTCAAATTGTCCCACCCTATCCTTCCCCTGCTGTGTACACAAGTCTGTTCTCTGCGTCTGCATCTCTATTCCTGCCCTGCAAATAGCTTCATCTGTCCCCTTTTTCTAGATTCCATATATATGCATTAACATACAATATTTATTTTTCTCTTTCTGACTTAACTCACTCTGTATGACAGACTCTAGGTCCATCCACATCACTGCAAATGACCCAATTTCATGCCTTTTATGGCTGAGTAATATTCCACTGTATATATGTACCACATTCCTCTTTATCCATTCAGCTCTCAATGGACATATAGTTTGCTTCCACATCCTGGATACTGTAAATAGATATTTACTTTTCTCTTAGGTAAATTCCCAGGAGTGAAGCTGTTAGGTTGAGTGGCTGGTATACATAACATTCAAGAAATGGCCTGTTTCCAAATGGTGGTATCCTTTTTAATCCCACCAGCAATGTATTAGAATTTCAGTTGCTCCAAATCCTCACCTACACTGATATTTTATTTGAATAAAATAAAATGTTATCTCTTCCTTTACAATCTGTTTACCTTTTATTAATATTCTTTTTCTTGCCTTTTTGCACTGGCTAAAACCTCCAATACAAGGTTGAATAAAGGTGGAGAGAGGGGACATCCTTGCTTTCTTCCTGATTTTAGGAGGAAAATATTCATTATTTTGTTAATTATGGGTTTTTCACAATTTTCTTTATCAGAATGAAAAAGTTGCCTTCAATTCTTAGCTCCTGGGAGTTTTCATCAAGAATAAATATTGGATTTTGTCACATGCTTTTTCTCTCCCTACTAAAATGACCATACGATTTCTTTTTCCTTTTCTTTTTTAAAAGTAGGCTTTAGTGGAGTCCTTCGGGTTTTCTATGTAGAAGATCATGTCATCC
>SJXQ01009666.1:1614-28195 GCA_006408695.1 Aepyceros melampus | reverse complement strand
TATGCGAAAAGCTGACTCATTTGAAAAGATCCTGATGCTGGGAAAGATCGAGGGCAGTAGGAGAGGGGGACAACAGAGGATGAGATGGCTGGATGGCATCACTGACTCGATGGATGTGAGTTTGAGTGAACTCCAATAGTTGGTGATGGACAAGGAGGCCTGGCGTGCTGTGATTCATGGGGTCACAAAGAGTTGGACACGACTGAGTGACTGAAATGAACTGAACTGAATGTAGGATTTCCCTGGTGACTCAGATGGTAAGGAGTCTGCCTTCAGTGCAGGAGACCCAGGTTTGTTCTCCAAGTCAGGAAGATTCCCTGGGAAAGAGATTGGCTACGTACTCCAATAGTCTTGCCTGGATAATTCCATGGACAGAGGATCCTGGTAGCTACAGTCTCTGGGATCGCAAAGAGTCAGACACACCTGACTGAGAAACTAATATTTTCACATGTTCACTTTCATCTTTAATGTAATTGTTGATATAATTTACTTTTTCTATACATTCTATTTGCTCTGTGTTCCTTGATATCTCCTTTGCTTGCTTCTTTTTTATATTTTATATGTTCCATTACCTTGCTATTACAGATTTTCTATTATTTTGTTATGGATTATCCTAGAAATTACCAGATGCATTTTTACCTCTTAAAATCTTTTGTAATTTTTTAATATCTTAAAATATTTCCACATAATGTAAGAACTTTATGACAGTTTAACTGCTTTTATTCACCTTCTTTCGTTTCTGACAGCAGATTATTTTCCTGCTGTGTATAATATAGCCCCACAGAGAAATAGTTATTATTATTTTAAATAGTAATTATCTATGGGGCTTTCTACAGTTGTACTTTTTCCAGTAATCCTTGTTTATCTTGAAGTTTCATGCTCTTCTGTAGCATCATTTTGCTTGAATCTGGAGAAATTTATTCTTGTCTTTTATTGTGTAGGTTTCTTGGTGACAAATTATCTCATTATTTTTAACCTTAATATATTTTTCTATTGCTTTCACTTCTGAGGAGTTGTTTAACATAAGATAGAATTCTAGTTTGAAATTTTTTTTTTTTTTACTTTCTTTCTTCACTTTATAGTTGTCATTATTGTTTCTGATAAATACAGTAACAGTTGAAAAGCAGCCACCAGCCATTTTATTGCTCCTTTGAACAAAAATATGTCTTTTTTTTCTCTAGCTGCTAATATTTTATTTTGTTTTTTAGCAGTTTGACTAAGATGCACATAAATATGGTTTTATGTTTATTTTTCTGGCTTAAGGTTTGCTAAACTTCTTGAATATCTCTATGCTCATGTTTAGCTATTTTTTTTTTCCCCTTGAGGTCACTGATCATACTTTCTGATGTAAAACTAGTTATCTTTTCAATTCTAGAGTTCTATTTTCATTCCATTTTTAAGAAGCCAATTCCTATTGAAATTCTCACTCTCTTTATCAATTCCATTATTCTTTTACTTGTGTTTTTAAGCAAATTTATATTTTAAAGTCCTTGTGTGAAAATGTCAATGCCAGGAATATCTATGAGTCTTATTTTTTTACATTAAAAAATAAACCAATTTGTTTTGCCCCTTTTCTGAATGCCTTGTAGTTTTTATTGCAATCTGGAAATTGTACAGTGGTCCCCCAACTTTTTGGCACTAAGTACTGGTTTTGTGGAAGACAGTTTTTCCACAGACTGGTATGGGGGATAGTTTGGGGATGATTCAAGAGCATTACATTTATTGTGCACTTTATTTCAAATCTAATGCTGCCACTGATCGACAGGAGGCACTAGTTGGTGACCCAGAGGTTGGGGACCCCTGGTAGGAGAACTATAGAATTTACAGATGATTTTGCCCCTTCAGAGAAGTTTCCCCTTCAGTGATGTGAGGTTCTAATCACTCCAGACAATCAGGTAGGGGTTGGGTCTGAGTGGCAATTTTAATAACTCTCTCTCTCTCTCCTTTTTTTTTTTTTTTTTCTGGGATTACTGTCAACTCTTAATCCATGTGTAATGTGTCCCCCATTCCTCAAAGTCTCTCTTGCAGACTCTTGATTGAGAATCTCACCATCCTTTGTTTCTTTAGCTCTGAAAGATGGAAAGCAGTACAGTTCTCCCCTTTAGAGATTTTGAATCAAGATCCTTAGATTCCTGCCCAGAGAAGCTTATGTTGTGGCATTTGTGGAGAAGGAGATCTAGCTTCAGGCACATGACAGCTTTCCAGTATGACTCTGCCTCCTAAGTACTGTGATAAAGGTGAAGATTTCTTTATGCCTTTTATTAGTTTCTGATGAGCACCTTAATTTCCCATATTGCCTCAGAACTGAGCTGGTTTCAATTAGGGAAAACTGACCATGCCTTAGGAACTTTTCTAAATTTCAATCCATCATGCCAGCCTGTCAGACCACCAGTAATTAGCTAGTTTTTCTTTCCCTTTAGTTTAGTTGTTCTCTCAGCCCAGGCCTAACCTTTAGCTTAAAACCAGAATTAGCAAAGACCCACAATATTCCCTGGTGACTCAGACAATAAAGAATCTGCCTGCAATGCAAGAAACCTGGGTTCAATCCCTGGGCTGGGAAGATCCTCTGAAGGAGGGCGTGGCAACCCACTCCAGTATTCCTGCCACGAGAATCCCATGGACAGAGGAGCCTGGTGGGCTACAGTCCTTGGGGTTGCAAAGTGTCAGACACGACTGAGTGACTAAGCACACTGCAGAGTAATTATCAGTCTTCCTAGCAAGGGCTATTTCTTCCCTCAAATCTTTTTCCATCAAGCATTTATTTTTTTTCCTTAGAAATATAATATCCATAAAATTTTTATTATCCAGTTTTCTTTCTGATTCTTACAGTAAAAACTTTAACCTGGTATCTCCTTGCCAGAGGACAAACCTCAGAATAATCACTTTTTCAAAGTACATTATCTCATTTTCTTGATCTTCAATTGTCAGTTTACCAAGTATTTCAATTTACTTTTACAAAAAGCTTAATCTTGTCTAGATATAGTTTGGTTTTTAAATCATATTAAAGCATAAGTCTTTTTCTTATGATATTCACTCCTGATTTTCTGTTCTATCATGCCCAGATAACCCATTCCATTTGGTGCAAAATATAATTTCTAGAAACACTAACACTCATTTGGTTATTCTTTGCGACAGTGATCTGAAGTTTCAGGAGAACAAAAGTCCATGAAAAGAACAGAGAAAATGCCCAGTGAAAAGAGGCCGGGTGACATAGACTTTAAATGTGCAATTGTTCTGATGCCAGATTTCCTCCCAAGCAGTGCCAATTGGCAGACACAGAAATCCTCACCTCCTCCCAGTGTTAAACTCAGCAGTCAAAAACTAGATGGAGTGGGAAGTGTTGATTTAACACCAGGGAAGAAACATAGTCTTATGCTAGCTTTAGTAAACATTTAAAAGAAGGTTTTTAAGAGTGTTAACTTAAAAGGCAGACAGAGGGACAGAGAATAAGAGCGAGGAGCCAAGATGAGGGAACTACAGGAGCGTGGGGAGAGGCTCCCTGACTGAGAGAGGAAGAATGAGGCTTGTCATATCAAGAGTGTGTGTGGGCATGCTCAGTTGGCTTCAGTTGTGTTCTACTCATGGGTTTCTCCAGGCAAGAATACTGGAGTGGGTTTCTAGGCCCTCTTCCAGGGGATCTTCCAGACACAAGAATCAAATCTGCCTCTCCGAAGTCTCCTACATTGGCAGCTGGCTCTTTACCACTAAGGCCACCTGGGAAGAATTCCATTTTAAGTAATATTTATATTAGATTGGATCAAATGAGATTTTCTCTGTGTCCACGTAATTGTGTACAGAAACACCTACATGTGCATAAATGTCTGCTTAACGTATTAAGTAAATACATACATGTGCACATGCATGTATAAAATGTGTATGCAAATGTATCTAAAAATCTATTACTGGGTCTGTAAACTTCTTTGTTGTTTCTTCTTCTTCTGAGAAATACAGAAAATAAATACTTCATTTCAGTTCAGTCGCTCAGTCATGTCTCACACTTTGTGATCCCATGAATCGCAGCACGCCAGGCCTCCCTGTCCATCACCAACTCCCAGAGTTCACCCAAACTTGTTTGCATCGAGTCAGTGATGCCATCCAGCCATCTCATCCTCAGTCGTCCCCTTCTCCTCCTGCCCTCAATCCCTCCCAGCATCAGGGTCTTTTCCAGTGAGTCAACTCATCGCATGAGATGGCTAAAGTATTGGATTTCAGCCTTAGCATCAGTCCTTCCAATGAACACCCAGGACTGCTCTCCTTTAGGATGGACTGCTTGGATCTCCTTGCAGTCCAAGGGACTCTCCAGAGTCTTCTCCAACACCATAGTTCAAAAGCATCAATTCTTTGGTGCTCAGCTTTCTTCACAGTCCAACTCTCACATCCATACATGACTACTGGAAAAACCATAGCCTTGACTAGACAGACCTTTGTTGGCAAAGTAATGTCCCTGTTTTTTAATATGCTATTTAGGTTGATCATACTTTCCTTCCAAGGAGTAAGTGTCTTTTAATTTCATGGCTGCAATCACCATCTGCAGTAATTTTGGAGCCCCCCAAAATAAAATCTAACACTGTTTCCACTGTTTACCCATCTATTTGCCATAAAGTGATGGGACCAGATGCCATGATCTTCGTTTTCTGAATGTTGAGCTTTAAGCCAACTTTTCCTTCTCCTCTTTCACTTTCATCAAGAGGTTTTTACTTCCTCTTCACTTTCTGCCATAAGGGTGGTGTCATCTGCATATCTGAGGTTATTGATATATGTATACATACACACACACACACACACACATATATATATATAATATATACATATGCAAATGGTTCCAAATAGGAAAAGGAGTATGTCAAGGCTGTATATTGTCACCCTGCTTATTTAACTTATATATAGAGTACATTATGAAAAATGCTGGGCTGGAAGAAGCACAAACTGGAATCAAGATTGTCGGGAGAAATATCAATAACCTCAGATATGCAGATGACACCACCCTTATGGCAGAAAGTGAAGAGGAACTAAACAGCCTCTTGATGAAAGTGAAAGAGGAGAGTGGAAAAGTTGGCTTAAAGCTCAGCATTCAGAAAATGAAGATCATGGCATCTGGTCTCATCACTTCATGGGAAATAGATGGGGAAACAGTGGAAGCAGTGTCAGACTTTATTTTTCTAGGCTCCAAAATCACTGTAGACGGTGACTGCAGCCATGAAATTAAAAGACGCTTTCTCCTTGGAAGGAAAATTATGACCAACCTAGATAACATATTCAAAAGCAGAGACATTACTTTGCCAACAAAGGTCCATCTAGTCAAGGCTATGGTTTTCCCAGTAGTCATGTATGGGTGTGGTGCTGCTGCTGCTAATTCTCATCAGTCGTGTCTGACTCTGTGTGATCCCATAGATGGCAGCCCACCAGGCTCCCCCGTCCCTGGGATTCTCCAGACAACAACACTGGACTGGATTTCCATTTCCTTCTCCAATGCATGAAAGGGAAAAGGGAAAGTGAAACTCTCAGTCGTGTCCAACTCTTAGCAACCCCATGGACTACAGCCTACCAGACTCCTCTGTTCATGGGATTTTCCAGGCAAGAGTACTGGAGTGGGTCACCAGTGCCTTCTCTGATGGATGTGAGAATTGGACTATAAAGAAAGCAGAGTGCCAAAGAATTGTTGCTTTTGAACTGTTGTGTTGGAAAAGACTCTTGAGAGTCCCTTGAACTGCAAGGAGATCCAACCAGTCCATCCTAAAGGAAATCAGTCCTGAGTGTTCATTGGAAGGACTGTTGTTGAAGCTGAAACTCCAATAATTTGGCCACCTGATATGAAGAGCTGACTTGTTTGAAAAGATCCTGATGCTGGGGAAGATTGAAGGCAAGAGGAGAAGGGAATGACAGAGGATGAGATGGTTGGATGGCATCACCAACTCAATGTAGATGAGTTTGAATAAGCTCTGGGTGTTGATGATAGACAGGGAGGCCTGGCATGCTGTGGTCCATGGGGTCACGAAGAGTCAGACATGACTGAGCAACTGAACTGAATGCCTCAGTACCCTTGCAGTTCCACAGGGTGGACTCTTTGGAAGGATGCTTTACTCTTTTTGTGGATTCCATGTGAGGGTTCATACATGAACTTTTGAGAACTTTGGCCATTTGAAATCTCTATGACTAAAATTCCACCTAGGAATTTAGTGAAAACATCTCTGCAGTATAATTTAATGCTACTATGTTTATCCATTTAAGTGGCTACATTTCAGAAGGACCAAGATTTTGTCAAAGATCACGTGTGTGTGTATGCGTGTGTATGTCTATTAGTCAGTCATGTCCGACTCTTTGCAACCTCATGGACTGTAGCCCACCAGGCTCCACCGTCCATGGGATTCTCCAGGCAAGAATACAGGAGTGGGTTGCCATTTTCTTTTCCAGGGGATTTTTCAGACCCAGAGATTGAATCCAGGTAGATCACTTGGTGTAATAAATAATATAAGCTGTAAAGATATTTATACAAAACATTTGATTAAAAACCTTGCTGTTTTGAAATCTCTTTGCCAAACTCCCCCTATCCTTTACTTTGTGACAATAAAGTCAACTTGGTCAAAGTGTAGTAAAAATTGATTTTAATATCTCTAAATAATTTCTCTGATAGTTTCTGGGAAAATAAAAACCAGTGATGGCATGAATAGTCTCTTTACAAAAATAATTTGAAGTTTTAACTCATTTGATTTAATACGATAGCATATTAGTCCAGAATGTAAACTTCCTAGGCAGAATGATCTTGTCAGCTTTTTTCATTGTAGCATTTTTCCTCAGTGTAAAAAAACAGTACCAGGTATACAAGGGAACTTCAGTAAACATTTTCTGAATAAATGAGATAATGAATTATGTTCTCTTGTTATGTCACCCAATAGATTTTTAGTGTCTTCCTTATCTGAAACATTCACCATAGTATAAATGTAGTCTCTTCCAGAATATTATCATAAAGATTGGATACTTTCTAACATGATAACCTCTGCAGGTGTGTGCTCCACAGACATTGTCTCTCTTAATCCCCACAACACTATAGTAAGTATTATGGCTATCTCTTGGAGAAGGCAATGGCAACCCACTCCAGTGTTATTGCCTGGAGAATCCCAGGGACGGTGGAGCCTGAAGGGCTGCCATCTATGGGGTCGCACAGAGTCAGACATGACTGAAGCGACTTAGCAGAAGCAGCAGGAATAATTTAGGGGAAGGCAATGGCACCCCACTCCAGGTCTCTTGCCTGGAAAATCCCATGGACGGACGAGCCTGGAAGGCTACAGTCCATGGGGTCGCTAAGAGTCTGACATGACTGAGCGACTTCACTTTCATTTTTCACTTTCATGCATTGGAGAAGGAAATGGCAACCCACTCCAGTGTTCTTGCCTGGAGAATCCCAGGGACGGGGGAGCCTGGTGGGCTGCCATCTATGGGGTCGCACAGAGTTGGACATGACTGAAGCAACTTAGCAGCAGCAGCAGCAGCATGGCTATCTCTATTTCACTGGCCTTCCCTAATAATTCAGGTGGTAAAGAATCCCCTGCAATGCAGGAGACCCCAGTTTAATTTCTAGGTCAGAAAGATCCACTGGAGAAGTGATAGGCTACCCACTTCAGTATTCTTGGGCTTCCCTTCTCGTTCAGCTAGGAAAGAATCCTCTTAACCCCCACAATACTATATTAAGTATCATGGCTGTCTCTATTTTACAGGTTTTACAGGTAGTTGAGGCTAAAAGTACTCAAATATTTAACCCCAAATCGTTCAGTGAGAAGCAATGGACTCCCCAGGTGGCTTAGGGGTAAAGGATCTTCCTTCCATTGCTGGAGACACAGGAGACATGAGCTGGATCCCTGGGTTGGAAAGATCCCCTGGAGGAGGAAATGGTAACCCACTCCAGTATTCTTTCCTGGAGGATCCCATGGACAGAGAAGCCTGTGGGCTACAGTCCAAGGGGTCACTAAAGAGTCGGACATATCTTAGCAACTGAGCACACACCTGTCTATTTACTCCTGGAAACAGCTCTTTAATCTGTGTTCAGCCACCTCCCCCAATCCTGATAATCTATCTACCATCATCTCTCAATGTCAGGGAAGAGAAGCTTCCAGAAGTGAAAATGCTTGTGGTGTTTTTCATATAGCAGCATTTATTTTGGAATGTTTAGCTCCTTTTAAAAGCATCCATGAAAGTTTGCCAATTACCCAGAAGATAACAGCAACAGCAAAACACATTTTAAATTCTGAGGAGTAAATTTTTTCTTCACTTTCACTGCAGGCAGGAACCTGGAAAAAGATATAAATTTCCATTTAAAGATCACTGTCTCTAAATTCATCTCTCATGCATCCTGATGTTTCATTATTCATTCTTCAATTGTAAAATTGTAGGCAGTTTAGGAAAGTGATGAAGATGATTTTGAGATAAAAGACATGATTCACTGAAAGTAATATAACAAAGGGTCAGGAATTGGACAAAAGAGAGAATGACAATACGCTTTATTTCATTACATCATTTACTGCTGGCAAAAAATTGGTGATTAATTAAGACCTTGGTTTCTTTTTTCATCTGAGAAGATCACACAATCTCAGACTCATCCTTACGTGTGATAGAGCATGTGCTCTGCCTCTCGGCTCTTTTGGATTGCAATTTCTTTTATGGAATTCTGTGAGCAATCACTGAACTCTGATATTTTATTCTCTTTTTAAATCAAAGTTTTAATTCTGGGCAGGTGGCTCTTCTTGGCAAGGAGAGGAAGGAGGCACCGCTTAGTTGTTGCGGCCTTTCTCTGAAGGTCCTAATTGACAAGGGAACACTTTACAGGTGACTGAAGGAGTTCCCTTTGTACTGGAAATCTGTAATCTCTCTGTCGCTTTCTGCATGCAGATGACAAGCTTCTGCCAGCTTCAGAACTTCATATCCTCCAGCTTCAGAGACTTTTGTGATTTCCTTCCATCTGAATTGGTCCAAGCCAGTGAACTATTCCCATCTCCAGAATTCTTTCAGCCAGACCAATCCACCGTTATCACAACAGAGGTGCCAGAAACTTTGTGAATTACATGCTATTTCTCGTGTTTACTGATGCACTAATATTTGGGAAAGGACTACAAAAATTTTATTTTACTGTTCAGCCCATTTCTGTTGAAACTGAATCACCCCTCCCAAGTTTTCCTTTCCACACAGAGCTCAGTTTCTGAGTGTGAAGCCTCTGGGAGAGGGAACTGAAGTAATTGAATGGGATTAGACAAGCCAGCAGAACAAAGTCACATTCCAGGAGGTGTTTCCAGCATCGAGTAGATGAATTGTAATTATTTAAGGATTAGCACAAGCTTGAGATGAGGTCCATTCTGAATACTCTTCACTGTGTATAAACAAAAGCAAGAAGTAGTAATATAGGCTGTTTAAGCTTCTTTTATCTTTAATAGATTTCTGTTAGAGCTACGTGAACTTGAAAAACTGCTGCCATAGTGAGCAAACTCTTTCATTGTTTTTCAATAAAAAGTTAGGCCCAGCTAAGCCCTCAAGTCTAGGGAGAGAGCTTAATTAAGGCTGCTTCTTTTACCGTAATTTACTGGGACCACGCTTTGCTTTAGCCATAGGCAAGGGGAATTGGGCCTATCATTTGTAAATAAAGTTTTTATTTTAAGAGAGTTAGATTTACAGAAAAGTACAAAGATAGTATGGAGATTTCCTATACACCCAGTATATAATTTCCCTTCTTGCTGATGTACTACTGTAGTATATTTGTTACAATTAATGGATAAATATGGATATATGGATGTTAAACTCCATACACTACTCAGACTTTCATTTTTTCTTTTATAAAGTCCCTTGTCTATTCCAGGATCCCATCCAAGATACTACATTTAATCATCATATTTTCTTAGACTCCTTTTGACTGGGAAATTTTTTCATACTTTTCCTGTTTTTTGATTATCTTAACACTTTTAAAGCATACTTGTTGGGTATTTTATAGAATGTCCCTCAATCTGAATTTGACTGCTATTTTTCTTATGGTTAAACTGATATTATGAGTTATTAGGAGGAAGATCAAAGAGGTAGAGTGCTCTTCTCAACACAGCATTTCCATTTCATGCATACTATAACATGCATCTTATCATCACAACTTATTACTGGTGATAGAAACTTTGTCCACTTTTTTTTCTATACCACACTCTTTGAAAGCAAATTAGCAAGTGTAGACCACTGTTGAGAGGTGAAGATTTATATTCTACTTTATTGAATGAGGAGTATCTACATAAACTGTTTGCAATTCTATACCAGAAATATGTCACTTCCCATATTCATTGATTGATTAATTCAGTGCTTTTTTTTGTATCAGTATGGATTCATAGATATTTACATTTTGAATTATAATCCAATACTGTGTTAATTATTTTGCTGTAACTTTGCCATTGAGAGTTATTTCAGTTGGCTCCTGTGTCCCTTTGACATTGTTTGTTTGTTTTATCATTTAATTACTTTCTGGACTTCCCTGGTGGCTCAGATGATAACGAATCTGCCTGCAATGCAGGAGACCCAGGTTCAATCCTTGATTTGGAAAGATTCCCTGGAGAAGGGAATGGCAACCCACTCCAGTATTCTCGGCTGCAGATCCCATGGACAGAGGAGCGTGGTAGGCTATAGTCCATGGAGTTGCAGAGTCAATGGTACTGAACAATTAAGTACACAGGCACGGGGCTGATAAATGCTTCAGGTTCTATTGTATATTCCTTGTCCCAGGTCCAGAAATTATCCATTTCTTAAAGAATCTCAGGTTTCTTTTATTGGAGATTTGTATGAGGTAAAAAAAGAATCGGACGTTGGGTGCACTCATTGCTACTGGGGGATCATTGCTTTTAGAACTTTTCAGTGGACAAAGTTAGGAAATATATATGTGTATCAGTCTCTATATTATGCTAAATCTGAGTTTATACTGATGTCTCTGATTCTAAACCAGTATCACAGTTCACTTTGGTTCATTCTAGCCATGGCCCTTGCCCGTCTGTAACTTCTCAGTCCAACATTAAGAAATCTGACTTCCTCCAACTGACATTCATTTACATATTTGTTCAACCCTGGTATGAATTTACAGCAGTTTCAGAATTGCTAACCTACACTCCCATGAAAAATAACTTTATCAACTAAAGTATAGTGTGTACAGCTACATGTACAGCTCCTTTAGGCCTTTAATCTGCGTTCATTCATTTCTGAAGTGTCTTAGGTCAGCATGGCTTTCTCCTCATTAATTCCCTTCACTGAGATTATGCCGTATTTTTGTAATACACTTAGATTCTTCTCTCATAGTTTTCATTCCATCTTGTTACCTCTGTCTATCCTCTAGTTGATCTTATTGTTTTGTATTTTGCATATAATTCTATGGGTTATAGCAAATGGTTAGTGTCATGAATCTTCAACTACAGTACTACACAGAATATTTGCATAGTTCCAAAAATATCTCCTGTGTTCCCTCCGTTTAATATTCTTCCAAGCCCCTGACAAGTAATAATCTATTTGCAATCGGTATACTTTTCTCTTTTCCAGAATGTTATATAAATAGAGTCATACTCCATCAAGCTCTCTCAACCTGGCTTCCTCATCACAGCAATGTACATTTCAGATTCATGTATGTTTAATGTGGATTAAGAGCTTATTCCTTTTGACTACTGCAAAGTTTGGACACATCACAATTAGCTTGTCCATTTACCTATCCAAGACCGTCTTGGTTATTTCCATTTTTGTGGTTATGAATAAAGCTGTGAAAGTTTTCATACAGACATACATTTTCAAATCATGTTCATAAATACCTAGGATGGCAATTAATGGGTTGTGTGTTGTCTTTGTTTAGCTTTGTGAGAAATAGCCAAACCAACTTTCAGAGTGACTTTAGCATTTTTCATTCTCTAGAGAATGAGGATTCATGTTGCTCTGAATCCTTGTCAGCACTTGTTACCACCAGTTTTCTTTTTTTTTAATTTTAGCTATCTCTGATCAGTTTACAGTGGTATTTATTGTTGTTTTAAGTTGTATTTCTTTACTGACATTATGTTGAGTAATATTTATTCACCTTCTGTTCATCTTTTTTGGTGAAGTGTCTCTACAAATAGTCTGCTCATTTTTAAGTTGGGAGTGTTTTGTTTTGTTTTGTTTTGCTGCTTTTTGTTAGGTTTTAAGTGATCTTACTAGTGAGTTTATTGGCCTTTCTTGTGTAGGTCAATGTTTCAGTCTATACATCCCACATGCATCAAAAATCCTCTAAGATCCTTATTAATTGCAATATTTGGGGCCCAATTCTAGATCTAACAAATTGAAACCTCTTGGAATCATGACTCAATACGCTATGTATTTCACAAACTCTGCAAGTGATTCTTACGCACCCTAACATTCATGAACTACTGGTGTGTAATTTGGTGAGCCACTTCATAGTTGTAATTAGGTGTTGATGAGGCTCTTCTAAATCACTGGTTTTCAAAAATAGCTGTACATTTGAATCATCTTGGGACATTTTTAAGATCAAAATATCCACGCCTCTCCTTAACCTAATGAATCAGATCTTATAAGAGTGAGATCCATTCATCATTCTTGCTTAAATTTACTCAAGCAATTGTGATGTACAGCTAGTATTATCATATTCCAAATTTCTTAAGTATTCAACAAGCCATTCATTGTACTATATTTATTTTTAGCAAATAGGTTTAAAAAGCCCTATATAGTTTTCATTTTACTCATTGAATTTAGTGAGATTAAAGTACATATTCATAATTTACATGATACACATGACAGGACTGCAATGCACATATCAAGTTATGGAAACAGTTAATCCTGATGTTACAGGATAATAACATCTTATGTTTTACTAGAGGTCATACGCAGGCAAAATTCAATCTATTTCATTTTAAGAAGCATTGGGAGATGCAGCAATATCCTTTAAGTAGCCTATATTGGTGTTTCATACTCTTATTAGAAAAGTCACCCTTTAAATAATAAACATCCTCTGGTCTCAAATTTTTCTCCAATTATATTAATGTATTGTCTCATAACTCTTCCATTACATCTCTCTACATTTAACAACATTTAGCTATTAGTAAAAGAATTATAAAAGATTTATATTGCACTATTTAAGTGTTATTTAAAGGACATGTATAGGTTTCCCTAGTGGCTCAGTGATAAAGAATTTGCCTGCCATGCAAGAGACCTGGGTTTGATCCCTGGATCAGGAATATCCCCTGGAGGAGAAAGTGGCAACCCACTTCAGCATTCTTGCCTGGGAAACCCCATAGACCAAGGAGAGTAGCAGGCTACAGACCATGGGGTTGAAAAAAGAGAGACATGGCTTAGTGACTAAACAACAACAATTAGTTATGTATTGTTATGATTTAAAAAAATGCCTCCCAAATTTAGTGGAATAAAACAGCAAACATTTATTACCTCACAATTTGAGGGATGAAAAATCAGCATGACTTATTCATGTAGCATTAGTTCAGGGTCTCTTATGAATTTGCATTCCAGATGTCAGCAGGGCCTGCTGTTATCTGAAGGTTGAATTGGGGCTGGAATATTCACTTACAAGATGACTCATTCACATGGCTGTTGGCAGGAAGCCTCAAGTTCCTGGTTGCATGGGTCGCTCCATAGACTGCTGGGTGTTCTCATTGACATGCAGATCACTTTCCTTAGAACGGTGAAAGACAGAGAGCTAAGAAGGAAACCACAATGTCTACATGACCTAATCTTGAAAGTTTCACATTGCTATTTCATCACCTATTATTCATCCAAAGCAATTCATTAATTAAGTCCAACTTATACTCAAGAGGAATTAAGCTCTACTTCTTAAAAGGAATGGTATCAACTAATTTGTAGACATTTTAAAAAGCGTCAGAGCATCTTCTCAGTCTTCATATGAATTATTTTTTAATCTTTTAAAACATTAATAACAGTATAAGGTTTTATTCAGTGAAAACTAGCAATAATTAACAAATACTACTCAGTTCAACAATATTTATTGAGTACCTCCTGTATGTCAGATATTGTGCTGGATTTGACAATAAATGGGAGAAATAAGATCCAGGAGTTTAAATTTAGCTGGAGTCAGATTGGAGAAGATAGAGGTAAAAGCTGTATTTATTTTGTGCCACATATTCTGTGAGTAATAGAAGTATATACAGAGCATGGCTTAAGAACAGAAAAAGGAAACAGTCATGCTAGAGGGGCTGGTTGGAGATTTGGTCAGGAGAGGCTTCCAAAGACAATGATGGCTGATATGTCCTGAGAGATAATTGAATAGTTCATCAGAATCATGAAAGCAGAAGACAGACTCTTGCTAATAAAATGGCACCAGAAAACACTTAATACTTAGGGGAACTCCTATAAATTATTCACTTTATCAAGTATTTTTATATTTAAACACAGAGGGAGATAAGTGTAGAAGTAAAAGTAAAGTGAGCTTTGTATATAAACCATGATAAATAATTCTACTTTGTTATAAAGTAGTAAATACTTAACTAATTGCAACATTATTACTACCATAAGCAAAAAGCACCACAAGGAACTCTAAGCATTGTAGCAAAGTAATACTATTCTCATAGTAAGAATTACTTAAAATTAGCTGTGCTGATCAAATGGTTAATTAAATGAATACATTCTACTTCAGAGTATGCTAATAATTATAATCTATCAGATGAATAATTTCTCCTTTCATTTTATCAGCTAGATACAGAATGTTCTACTTATGACAATTTCAAATATATGGAAATCCAACATATTAAAGCAAACATTATGCCAATAAGAATCTACTTTGAGTTTTCTGTAATTGCCCCCACTGAGTTTGTTCACCTTTCTACTGTTCAGAATATAAAACACATTTTAAAATGTTGAATAACTACTATTGTTCTATCATACATTTGCTAACTTGTTAGGGGTGTTGGGTGGGGATGAGATGTAAAGCCATCCAGCAGGCTGGCTCTAGGAAGGATCCCAAGTGCCAAGGCTCCCATCATGTGAGCTGCTTCTCTGAGTGTTCAGACTAAGGATGAGCCAGAGTGTGAATTCAAAGGGGAAAAATAGGAAAGTTAAAACCAGGGAAATTTAAGCCAAGATCAAAAACCAGGTTTATTCAGGATCTGAAGAAGACACTAAAGATAATGAGGGAGCTGACCAAGGTGATTCAAAAACTAATTTCAAGAATAGAACCAGGTACCCAAAAGTGCACAGGTAGGCAACCATATACTATGTTAATGAAGGAGGCAGGTACAATGATATAAGACCTATGATTTCTATAGTACCTTTTTTTCAGATCCTTAGAAAACTTATTTTTATATCTCCTTTTGTTTAATTCTGATAATCATGAATGCCAATATTCAAAGAAAATTATGCTTTTCTGTATGTGCCCTCTTTTTTTATTTGTTTTCACTGACTTAAAAGAACAATATTAATTTAAGCAGCAATTCAGAACAGGGAAGAAAAAGACTCATTTAAAAGAGATGATGATGAAAATTAAAATGGAGATGTGGAGGAACTTGTTAAGAAGGATCAATTAATGCCATTTTCTTTTGCACTCATTTTCTTTAAGTGCATGGGGGTGGTTTCGTTTTTCTTGCCAGATAGTGCTTTGAATAAAAATAGGAAACTGTGTTCCAACACCATAAGCAGAGAATGGTTGTGATTCACTTCCAATAAAGAGGGAAGTGTGTTGCTTTTTCCAAGGCTCCTCAGAAATTGGTTGAGCTCAGGTACATCTGTCTGACTCCTCCAATCACAGATGCACCCTCTTGCTTAGCTTTGTGAAAGCTTTTCTCCTTCCAATATATCCTGAATCTCTATATGGATTTTAAAATAGATGCCATATTTTCTGTCCAGTGTTTAAATTAGGCAACAGTATAGAAGAGCATTTTTTTTTTTTTCCCTCCTTCCCAGGGAGAGAGAGAGAGAGAGAGAGAGAGAAAGGGATATGTTCTCAGTTGAATATAGGGGCAAGAAGGATTTGGAACTATTTTTTCTGAAAATGCCTATTATTCTCCCAAGCTTCTGGGCACGGATATCTTTGACTCTCACCGTTGCTGCACTCCAGGTTGTGGTCTTCGACATCATCAACACCAAGTGTTTTCCAAAATCATGATGGAAACAGACTCCATATTCTCAATGAGCCAGGTCATTTTAGTTTGAGTTGAAGGTAAAGGTGAAGTCGCTCAGTCATGTCCGGCTCTTTGCGACCCCATGGACTATAGCCCACCAGGCTCCTCAGTCCATGGAATTTTCCAGGCAAGAGTACTGGAGTGGGTTGCCATTTCCTTCTCCAGAGGATCTTCCCAACCCAGGTATCGAACCTGGGTCTCCCGCACTGCAGGCAGACGCTTTAACCTCTGAGCCACCAGGGAAGCTCAAGTTTGAGTTATGTGTCCACTTATCAAAAAGCTATAGACTTCAAGACTCCCAGTGACAAATCTGTAGAGTTAGTCTGGCTAGGACATAAGAGTGACAAAAAAGAAATGTAGAGCTGGCAGGGCTTTTTGGTATTAGGCAGATGTCCCTGCTTGCTTTCTTCTCTACTGGAAAACTTTTCTTATTGTACACATCTGTTTTCTCAAACTGCAACTCTGCCTCCCTGTAGTTTAAACCTATTGGTATATTTCAATTTCTACCATGTTATACAGGAGGTTCTAAATGTCTCATAAAATACATAAGCTGTTGCTATAGTTCATTTTAGTCTTAGCATTTATGGTCTTAATAGTGATGCTATACGGAACCATCAATAAGGGATCTCAATCCCCAATGTATTTTACTGGAAAATAAGATACAGTGACCATTGACTATTTCTTCATTGCTTACTTTTTTGTGTATCAGAGTTAATCATATGATAATTGCTCAATAAATATTGTGAATTGATTGAGAATATTTTTAAAACTTAAATGTCTAACCCTCGTTGTTAGACATGAACTGCGATCCTAAGGTAAAAAGGATGTCTTGCACACTGCAACAGTTGTATAAAACCCCTCAAAATTCTTGGCAAGATAAGAAAAACATTAATTTTCTCTCTTTAAATGTATCATTTTGAATGTACAGAAATAAAAGTAATTGAATTTTTATTCCTTCTTCTAAACACCGAGTTTATGAATTTTTTTCAAAAATACTTTGTTTTCTTGCACTTACATCACTGCCATTATTCATGCAGAGTCAAGGGAACCACACATGAGAGATTCGATTAGAAAGTTTTAAGGATCTTTTAAATTATAAAAGTCCATGATTATACTCTTAAGGAATTAATTGTTCATTTTTAAAGTGAACAAAATTCAAATCTAACTCAATGTATTAATGTTAGAGATTGTTCCCATGACAATAAATTCATTTCTAATGTTTTCTATTTTGCTCATTTCAATATGAATTCACTGATGATATCTACATCTAAGTAAAATGAATTTTTTGGAATTATTATGGAGACTCAGTCAATCAACAGGAAACTGGAGGATGAAACTTTGAAATAAGCAGAAGCCAAGAACAAAGATGCCCAGTGTGGTCTTATAACTGAAACAATGTAGTGAGGATGTTGAATGGATAACACTCTGCTGAATGACCTGTGTATATCACCTCCTCTACTTCCTAGCACCTTGGAGATTAACAGTGTTTAAATCACAAACTGGCCCCGTAGATCGCCTCAGACAGGAGAGGATTAAAGGATCTCTGAATTACAACTTCAGTCCTTTTATCATCCAATCTGGGAAACTAGCAATGGATATAACCTTCCCACCAAGCCTATACACAGGGATGAAGATATATCCCCAAGAAGAAAATAGAGGAGATAAAAGGAGAGACTAAACCTGAGTGACCCCAAATGATAAATCTTTACAACTTTATGAAATGGTTCTACAAGGGGTATGTGCAGCACTTTTCAGCTACACAGACTTTTATATTCTTCTTTTTGTCTATACCTGAAGTGCATCTTGTTTGAAAAACTAATCAGGTATCTCTCAAACTTTTAAGTTAAGTCTCTCAGTTTGAGTCACATTCCCTTTCATTCTGCCCTAATCCCTAGATATGTACTGATTGTGCATGCAGGACTCCAGTTTCTCCTTGACTAATGGAAGAAAGGTGAACCTCTATGTCACCAATTAACTCCCGTATAGGTTAAACCCCTGGTAGAATAAGATGACTTGTTGCAACAGTGATTTGAAATGGACTAAGCAGCATTCCCTGTAGTCAACATTCAAAATCCCATTATCATCAGGTCTCCAAGGAGTATTGTTTGATAAATACTGTTGAAATAACATTTTTGTCATTACTCATAAAGTGGCAAGATTCTTAAGTATGAATTGTGTGTTTTTAAGCACAGTTGCACTATTTGAACTTTGGCAAAGATGGTTATGTCTGAAAGAATATGCTCATTAATCTTCACAAACAGGTTTTGGGGATATTTTTTAATACTGTTTGATATAGAAAGAGAATAAGAAGTTGGTCTTGTTAGCATTTTACCATGAATGCCAATAGTTATTTTTCTCATCTGACTCAATAGTTCATGCCCTGAATCCATAAGAACATTGAAAACACAGGCAGTTTTGATGTCCTAATCTCCATTTTGATGGTGCTACGATTGCCTCTGGAAGAAGTGCTTATTTCTTTAGAACTCTCTTGATATTATCTTACTTGTTAAACAGGTGGAATAAGTGTTCCACCTTCTGAATGGATGCACCAGGTTTTCCAGGCACTTCCTGTGTAAGTTTTTCTTTCTCATTTTCTGTTTTGTTTTTTATTAACTCATTTACTTTTTCACTTTCTGATTGACTCCATATGTAATAGAATCTCCAGTTTTATTTCACTTATTAATTCAGAGCATTCATGTTTATTTTAAAAACTCTTATGAAACCCATTTGCACTAAATGACTAAATAAAGATATGATGTGTCTTTATGAATGAGGAAACAATAGTAGGAACTCTTAAATGTGCAGCCTCTAATTCAGAATGACTGACACATTAAATCATATCATCCAGCTATACTGTTGTGCTTTAAGAAATTCTTATTCTCAGAAATAACATAATTAACAGTTGAAAGAAATAAGACTATAATATTTAGTTTGGTTGAAACAGAAAAAGCACATTTGGGAAACATTTACTGGAATTCAAAGAAGATGGATAAAAATCAATTTTGCCTGTTGTCTACATTGCTGTTTCATTCTCCAGTTGCCAACACACCATAAATTGGTACTAGAATTAGAATTTTGACATATTATTAATCAGAGAAATAAATATGAAACAGCTTGATGAACCCTGGTATAAGAAACAAAAATTCAAATAAAAAGTCATCCCATATGTGTCATTTCTTTCAGGAGCTTAATATAATTTAGTAAATCATTTTGTAAATTTCAACAAAGGATACAAGCTCACTCTTCCTCATTTTTAATGGATTTTTTGAAGGGAACACATTAGTTTATTATCATAAAATGTGTTTTCACATATCTTTGATCCATTTCTCATGACATTCACATCTACACACTAATTAATATTAATTCTAGGCTAGTAGTTTATATCGGAATTACAAAATTTTCTTTATGTAGAGAATTTTTGTTAGACTGAGAACTATAACCACTCTTGTTAGACTAAGAACTATAACCACTCTAGCTTATTAAACCATACTACATACATTGAACTTTTAATATATCAACAGAAAATAGGCTACACCTCATATTGAATGCTGGGTGAAAGTGAAAGTGAAGTCGCTCAGTCGTGTCCGACTCTTTGTGACCCCATGGACGGTAACCTATCAGGCTCCATGGTACATAGGATTTTCCAGGCAAGAATATTGGAGTGGGCTGCCATTTCCTTCTCATGGGATCTTCCCAAATGCTGGTTGGTAGACTATTAAAATTATCCTGGTATGAGCTATTCTTAGCAGAGTAAAGACAGTGCTGATGATAAATGGATTTGGGAGCTCTCTAAGGGCTAAAATTATCAGTCCTGTGGGGTGAACTCAGAGAAGGAAATGGTAACCCACTCCAGTACTCTTGCCTGGAAAATCCCATGGACAGAGGAGCCTGGTAGGCTGCAGTCCATGGGGTCGCTAGGAGTCAGACATGACTGAGTGACTTCGTTTTTCACTTTCATGCATTAGAGAAGGAAATGGCAACCCACTCCAGTATTGTTGCCTGGAGAATCCCAGGGATGAGGAAGCCTGGTGGGCTGCTGCCTATGGGGTCGCACAGAGTCGGACACGACTGAAACAACTTTTATCAGCAGCAGCAGCAGTGGGGTGAAATGGATATGGAGACAGAGAGGAAGATGCCACATATGACTCTCATATTTCTTTTGCAAGAAATTGGATAGATGTTGGTAACATTAACAAAGATAAGAAACACTGAACTGATTATCCAGATTATTCCTTTCCACTTTTGTTCTCCTACTCCCTCTACTTTCTTTATCCTGCCTTCAGCCTTTACCTTTATTCTAAATAAGGCTCAGGACCTACTTTCATTGTCTCAAAGATTACACCCAGGTTTTAAATCTATTTTCTTTCCCAAAACTGTTTATTTTACCTTGTTTTTCTATCTCTTATTTTAGAGTGATGCTGTGTAAGTTTGCCTGACCAGATTCATAGAGTAATCCCAAATCGGATGCTCTTTTTTGATATTCCAAAATCCCATGCTTTGCAGCCTTAGATAGACATGATGCCCTGGGCTAAGCCTTCCAGAAAGGAAATCCAGGTCCATGTTCCCTTTTCTTCTTGAAGAATTTGTCAAAAGTCCCTTTTGTTAAGTTAACCCCCAATCTTGTCTCTCTACCAAGTACAAGATAAGAACTCACAAATCATTAGGTTTAGTTTCTTTCTAACTAACTGAAGAACATTGATTGTCTCAGTGTCATTAGAGTCTTAAATTAGATATGATATGCATAAGCATGTAAGAGAATGTATTGTGTGGTAGGCCATATAATGTCCATAAAGATATAAGGTCCTAATCCTCGGAACCGGTGAATGTTACCTTATATGGAAAAAGGGTCTTTGCAGGTATGATTAAGTTAATAATTTTGAGATGGAGAGATTATCCTGGATAATCTGGTAGACTCTAAGTATAATCACAAATATTCATGTAGGAAAAAGGCAGAAGGAGTTTCTTGACAGAACTAGAAAAGGTAATGAGATTATTCAAGCAGGGTAAGTCACGGGCCTAGGAATGCCTTGAGCCACCATAAGCTGAAGACAAGGACTGGATTCTCCACTTGAGCCTCTAGAAAGAGCACAGCCCTGCTGACACCTCGGTTTTCAGTGAAACTAATTTCAGATTTTTGGCCTCCAAAACCATTAGAGAATGAATATCTATTGCTTTAAAGCACCACATTTGTGGTAATTTGTTAACAGCAGTCACTGAAAACTAATTCATATAGGATAACGTTTATGCAAATAAGCTCTAAAGTCAAATTGTGTTTGAGAATTGAATACTGTTTGTTTTGATGATAACTGGGCAAATCATGCCTTTCTCTGTATTTCAGAGTTTTCTTTTGTAATGTGTGTGCATGCATGCTCAGTCGCTTCAGTCGTGTCCAACTCTCTGTGACCTCACTGACTGTAACATGCCAGGCTCCTCTGCCTTTGGAATTCTGCAGGCAAGAACACTGGAATAGGTTGCCATGCCCTCCTCCAGGGGATCATCTTCACCCAGGCATCAAACCCAAACCAGTGTCTCTTAAGTCTCTTGCATTGGTAGGCAGGTTCTTTACCACTAGCGCCACCTAGGAAATCCCTTCTTTTGTAATAAGTGAAGTCGCTCAGTCGTGTCCGACTTTTTGCAACCCCACGGAGTGTAGCCTATCAGGCTCCTCTGTCCATAGGATTTTTCAGGCAAGAGTACCGGAGTGGGTTGCCATTTCCCTTTCCAGGGATCTTCCTGACCCAGGGATCAAACCTGGGTCTTCCACGTTGCAGGCAGACACTTTACCATCTGAGCCACCAGGGAAGCCCATTCTTTTTTAATAAGAATTTATTAATAGTAGTCCCTGGAGTAGGAAGTGGCAACCCACTCCAGCATTCTTGCCTGTGAAATCCCATGGACAGAGGAGCCTGGTGGGCTATGGTCCATGGGATGGCAAAGAGTCGGACATGACTGAACATGCATCTCAGAATTGCATGAGAATTTAGAAGAATGATTCATACATAGTGCTAACAAATCACACACAGGTGTTAACTATTATTATTTATTTAACTTTGCAAGGTTTTGTTATTACCAAGGATAGTTAAGGAATTTCCATTTTTCAAAGTCTTTATTAGAGCTAGTTTATTTTCTTGTGACTAGAAGTGGACAGGTTTTCATTTTGAGTTATATCAATCTCAAGGATTTTTAAAATTGTTTGACTAAAATATAGGAGATAGATAAAATGATTCAAATAGCCGATTTTAACTACAATCTGATCATGAGCAACTTCCTTGGTGTCAAGAAGGACAAGGGAGAATATTTAAAAAATGAAGCTCCTCTAATTGCTGATAACTTAAGCTGATTTAACAGAGTCACAGCAGTGGTCAGTTCTGGGATTTCCTCATAGATGGGAGGTCAGACAACATGGAATTATTTACACTGATGACAGCCACATTAGCAGACACAGGTCTGTAATGCTCAAGAGGGTGGCAAGGTCACAGACTTTGTGAAATTCCCTTATAAACCAAGATAGCTCCTTTAAATTTGAAACAATGTGCTTAGACATATTATCATGTTCATTCTTTATTTTATTTGATGCAGCAGTTTTCTTTCTTCTATTGTTAATATCAAGAGGGAGCCTAGTAATTGAGGCAACTGGAAGTGTGTAGAGGAGGAAAAATCTTTCTCTACTCATCTTAGATTTCTTGGCTGGGATCCTATAAATGGGACTGATGAAAGATTAATAACATAAAAGCACACACATTTACTTATACAAATTTTATATGACACAAGAGCCTTAATGAGGAAATGAAGGCCTGCAGATATGGTTAAACCTGAACATTTTTATACCAGCTGTGACAAGAATGGAAAGTCATGGGAAAACGTGATGGAACAAAGGAGAATGAGCTAATGGTAGTAAACTGAGGGAAGCATAGTGGCCTGTTTGTTTAGATTCCTCTGTTTTCCTTGTAACTTCAGATAGAAGGATACTCTTTTTCTCCAAGCATAGGGAACTTCTCACATGAGGGTCTTTTGACTTGCTTCAGGAAAGAAGAAAAGAGATCAGAAAGCCTTTCCACTATTTGCTATTTTTCAAATGTCTTTAGCTTAAAATATTCAGTATGGTAAGGTATCATATATTGAGCTAGCCTGTCCTGAACACCATCAATTACCACATTTGAAAATTTTAGTTGCGATTCCTGCTCCATTTGGTCCACCTTGAACTATCTACTTGGATCATTCATTCTTATGTTTAAAAGTATGTGGGCACACTAGTCTCTTTTTCATGACATCTGCCCAGAATTCAATGATTTATTATACTTCACTTCTACCAAATAAAGGTAATACTTTATTACCTTACCCTTTTCTGAGAAACATAATTTAACTCTAACATAAGTTTTATTTATATGCTGCTGCTGCTGCTAAGTCGCTTCAGTCGTGTCTGACTCTGTGCAACCCCATAGACGGCAGCCCACCAGGCTCCCCGGTCCCTGGAATTCTCCAGGCAAGAACACTGGAGTGGGTTGCCATTTCCTTCTCCAATGCATGAAAATGAAAAGTGAAAGGGAAGTCGCTCAGTCGTGTCCAACTCTTCACGACCCCATGGACTGCAGGCTTCCAGACTCCTCCATCCATGGGATTTTCCTGGCAAGAGTACTGGAGTGGGGTGCCATTGCCTTCTATTAACACTTAAAATAGTAGCAATATTAATAAAAGATTTCTGAGGTAAAGCATCTGGTGAAATTCATTTTTTTATCTAGTATTTTATCTAATTAATTAATAGAACATTGAGTTTTAACCTACATTATTTTGCCTTGTTTTTGATTTGTTTGAATGCTTCTGTAGTTGTGGCTGAGGGAATAGCCTAGGTACTGACTTCTTCATATATTAATAAGGGCATCATTCTAGTTCAGTGTTCACTGAGCAATGGGCAACAGATGTCCTTCCACAAGTAGCTATCTTATGTCTCATGAAAAACCCATTCCATGATCAAATAGAATTGGCAAATATTTGGATAAAGTTGGGTGTTTGTTTTCTTGAAGACTCTTCAGAAGACCTTAGTATAGTGAATATATTATGATTTTCCTCAAGAAAGTAGAATTCATTGAATCCCACTGAAAAGGGGATTTCAAGGGGATTCATTGAATTTGAAAAGAGAAATTGTATTTGATTTTGCTTTCTTAACACATGAACTCCACTCAAACTGTAATGTTCTTAATTTTTCTTTTTTAATTAGAGATCATAAAATCATTTTTAAATGGTTAAACAATTGATATTTTATTAATGTAGTTCTTGTGTAATTTCTTCTAGTCAAGTGTTGAGGTAAAAGATAACTGGTTTGTTTATATTCAATTTCCTATTCTTCCCTGTAAACCACCCTCTCCACTTTTTATCACTATATAATCTAAATTCAATTACTTTAGTAAATTATGTATAGTCTTTTTTTTTTTTTTAATTTTTACCCTTTTAAAAAATGCACAAGGATGCCAAGGTGTTACATCAAAAATAAATATATTCCTGATCAGAAAGAAAAAGTGTGAGTAAGAATTATGTCATGAGCACAAAGACATAGATTATTGCTTGTGATTTTTGGTGAAGAAACTTATATGCCTCATACTTCTAAAATTTTGAAAAATAAAAATGAATAATTTTTGCTTCCACATCTCCAAGAACCCCCTAGGGCATACTCTGTGTGAGACAGTTGAAAATGTCATTTTTAAGCGTGTGAGAAATGATAGCTTTTATTTCATAATTGATCAAACCCTAGGTAGCAATTTTCTATTTGTAAGTATTTTCTTAGCAGTGGTTTTAGGCTATTTGGGCAAGTGGAAATCACCATGTAAAGGCAATTTCTGGTTTAAAAAAAAATGAGTAGAAAGGTAAAAATGTATAAAACTCTAACCTACTCCAAATATAGTTTATCCTAGTTAAGAAGAAAGATTATTCTGTTCCTAAAATCTCTAAGTTACAGTAGAAGGAAGGATGGATAAGATTGAAATATTTTCTTTCTTTCTTTGATCTTATAAAGAGGATCTTTTAATAACATTGCAATTCATGGTTCTGAAATGGTTTTTATCTACAAAATAACTAAGATTAGCCACAGTACAAAGGGTTTATTTTAGAAGTTTCTTCTGTTCAGTGATGCCAATATTAATCTATGTCATATATTTACAGAGAATCCACTTAGTGTTTTGCCAAGGTGCACCAAAGGGCCAAAACAAATAAATAAATGATACAAAGTGCAGGCCTTAGCAAAGAGAAAAGCCATGTCCTTGTTAGCCACTGCAAAATATATGCTTTCATGTCTTTTCCAAATCTTTGAAGATCCCTAATCTGCTAGGTAAGGCTTTTGGTGACTCCTTTTTACCCACTTCCCATCTATAGCTGCCATTAGACAAAGAGGGGCTTCGTTACATGAGGCCATCCTGGTGTTTTTTGATCCTCCTTCAAGTTCAGAAAAAAAGATGAGAAGTTAGAGAGAAATCAGCTATTTTATTTATATTTTTCTTTTTGTCTTTGTTAGCTTTGAGATCAATTCTACTGGTTACCACTTTCATACAAAATCAGTGTGGTGATGGAAAAAGTGACACAAAAGCATCAAGGCTACATTTTCTATCTGCTTAAAAATGTAGCTATTAAAATGTTTTACCTTTTCAAATAGTAAATTGAATAATTGTTTCCTTTCCCCCCTGTAAATTCACATGTTAATTTTAAATATTAAAATAACAAATCATCACTTGGCAGAAGATTTCATGTAGAATCAGTTCAGTTCAGTTCAGTTGCGCAGTCGTGTCCGACTCTTTGCGACCCCATGAATCGCAGCACGCCAGGCCTCCCTGTCCATCACCAACTCCCGGAGTTCACTCAGACTCACGTCCATTGAGTCTGTGATGCCATCCAGCCATCTCATCCTCGGTCGTCCCCTTCTCCTCCTGCCCCCAATCCCTCCCAGCATCAGGGTCTTTTCCAATGAGTCAACTCTTCGCATAAGGTGCCCAAAGTACTGGAGCTTCAGTTTTAGCATCATTCCTTCCAAAGAAATCCCAGGGTTGATCTCCTTCAGAATGGACTGGTTGGATCTCCTTGCAGTCCAAGGGACTCTCAAGAGTCTTCTCCAACACCACAGTTCAAAAGCATCAATTCTTCGGCGCTCAGCCTTCTTCACAGTCCAACTCTCACATCCATACATGACCACAGGAAAAACCATAGCCTTGACTAGACGGACCTTAGTCGGCAAAGTAATGTCTCTGCTTTTGAATATACTATCTAGGTTGGTCATAACTTTTCTTCCAAGGAGTAAGCGCCTTTTAATTTCATGGCTGCAGTCACCATCTGCAGTGATTTTGGAGCCCAAAAAAACAAAGTCTGACACTGTTTCTACTGTTTCCCCATCTATTTCCCATGAAGTGATGGGGCCAGATGCCATGATCTTCGTTTTCTGAATGTTGAGCTTTAAGCCAACTTTTCCACTCTCCTCT